>PVKM010008499.1:0-38862 GCA_004027735.1 Carollia perspicillata
GCACTTGAACAACAATAAAACATTTTTTTTTTTAAAGAAAGAAAAGGTGAAGACATAAAGCACCAGGAGACAAAGTGGATAAAGGACATTTCCAATCCAATCAAAAGGCAGAACAGGAGCAGTGCTAACAGTATAAGCTAAAATTCTGAGCCTCCCTAATGTAAAATTAGCAGCTATAATTTATTGCTTAAGTACCAGATACTTTATATATATTTTCCCTAGCTCCCTAACAACTCTACAAGGTGGGCATCATTATTTGCTCTTCACAGATGAACACATCGAGACCCAGAATTTACCTAACTTGACCCAAATTACAGACATACAGAATTAGGACACCGCTCCAGGTTTGCTCATCTCTGCAGCCCATGGCCTGTGCTCTATACCACGATGCCTCTTTTGAGCAAAGGGTCTCCTTCCATTGTACTATCTGCTAATAGTTTTTTCCCTGTGAAGAGGAAGAGCTCCTGGACTTCCTAAAGCAGCACTTCCCAGACTGTGCTCCATGGAAAACCATTCCTGAGAAATCGTCTGTGAAAAAGAGATGCAGGGTGTCCAGCCTGTGACCCAAGGGCTGCATGCGGCTCCAGATGGTTATGAATGCGGCCCAACACAAAATTGTACATTTACTTAAAACATTGTAAGATTTTTTTGTGTGATTATGTGTCACAATGTATTTAATGTGTGGCCAAGACAACTCTTCCCCTTCGAGTGTGGCCCAGAGATGCCAAAGGGGTGTGCGCCCCTGATAGAGGATCTCAGTGCACATTTAAGAAGGCCTGGTGGACTTATTTCTCAAAGCATTTCTTCTAGTTTGTATTTTAAAGAACACTGTATGAAGACTTGCTGCAATGTCTTTGAGTTATCCACATCTAGGTAATTAATAAAAAAACAAACAAACAAAAAACTGAAGCATTATGGTAAAACTATGGAGCATTTCCCTTTGAGCCAGATACAGAACTCACACGTTTGTGAAGGACCTTCCAGGTAATAACGAACCCTGGAACCCCTCTCTCCCCGCTCTCCCACTCCCTGGACCTGTGTGGACTTTGGATTCTGATTTTTGCACGACCTTCCAATCTGGTCTCTGCCACAGGGACAAAGTATCCCTGTTGTCACTGCTTTGTCTCAGAATCTTCATTTCCACATTTCACCTTCCACACTTCGTTTTTCTGATCAACTTGCTTTTCCATACTTCGTTTGGAAATCTTTCTAGAAAATCAAATCTTAAAAAACAAAACTGTTTGTGCCAAATTTTGTTTTAACACCTCTAACTATCTGCTGCTGCTTACTAGATGAAGTTCGAATCTTTCAGTTGGCACACGAAGACTTCGCACTTTGGCTCCGACATGTAATATATCTTGATACGCTCCAATCAAGCTGAGCTCAGCGTTGTTCCCAACACATCCCAGGTCCTTAGTGCATGGTGTTCCTCTGCTCAGAATAGCCTTTCCTTCCTTCTTTGCACATCAAACTCCATTCCTCCTTCACACCCAGTGACTACATTCTTATTAACAATAATAAGAATTACTATATTCTTATTAACGCCTTTACATAACTCTCTGAGGCAAAATTTGTTACTTTCTTTTTTATCCTCTTACAAACTTTTGTTCCTTTCTCTATAGGCTACTGGGTAGTTTTTAATGTAATTGCTTTCTTGTTTCTCATCCTCACAAGGCTGTGAACTTGAAAGTAAGAACTCTATCTTATTTATTTTGCAGATTTTTTTAAACATGTGATCATTAAACGTAGTAAAGATCAATGGCTTGTCTATGGGGTACCCCAGACATAAAGATTTAGCTATGCAGCTGCTGCATTTGCGCTCTCATTCTGATGTTAAACTTCATCATACTCTGCATCTCTCAGGTTTTCGTGCCTTTTCAAGTTTTGCGATTATTCTTTAGGACTCCTGCCTGAAGTGTGACACTCGTATCACACTATTTTTTTTTTTTTTTTGACCATTCAGAGCCTCTGGAACCAGGCATATCATTTCTTGCACAAGTGTTTATGATCTAAACTTGTTTTTCATGTAGAAGAGAAGTTTTTCTTTTTGAGAGGGATCCAAACTATTTCTCAACAACCTGAAAGTCAGTAAATTGGGCACAGCTTCACCCATAGTGATGCATTTTTTCTTTGCTTGTCTTGGAAATCCCTGGCAAGATAGCATAGTGTATGTGTAAGACAGCAGTTCTGAAAATATGGTCCCTGAAACAGCCTGACAGCACTACTTGGGAACTGAGAAAAACCCGAATTCTTTGGCCCCATGTCTGATCTAAAGAATCAAAAATTCTAGAAGTGGGGCTTTGTAGGCTGTGTGTCGACAAGCCTTCCATGCGGGTCTGATGCACACTCGTGTTTGTGAACCACTACTGTACAAGCCTGGGCTGTGGAGTCAGACTACCTGGATTCAAATATTTGCCCTGACTCTGCACTTCGTGTGCTTCCTGACCCCTCCTGTGGCCCGTCTCACAGCCTTTCAGCCTGTACTGTAACTCCTGAAATTGCTGCGATATAATTGTTTTGATGATAGTTTGCCTTGGCTGCACTCGTCTCTTGCTTTGCTCTGTCATTGCCACATGGGACGCCTGTGGGAACCTGTTTAACATTCTAATGCAGGCGTAAGCCTGAAAGTGCAGGGGAGTTGACCACTTATGGAGCAACCTTTCACCAGTGGGAAGATGAGAGCCAATGATTAAATAGTCCCTTCTTCTGTCTCTTCGGGACAATTTTGTGGCTTCTTCTGCTCAGCTCCTCAGAGAGTCCCAGGTGGATTGACGCCCAGCTGGACATTCAGAGGCCATGGCAGTTACACAGCTTGTCCTGGCTTCTCTGCATCCCTTTCTTATTCTCCCTAGTTCCCCCATTCCTGTTCTTTGTGGTCACCTCTTCAGATAAACTACTTGGCAGGTAACCCCTTGTCTCAGGCTATACTTTTGAGGGATTTCAGGCTAAGACATCAGGCAAGTTCCTTCACATCTCCAAATAAGCCTTGGCCTCCTAACCTCAATGAGCATAGCATATGCATTTACCTTTTAAGCTTTTCAGAGTATTAAATGTGATAATGTAGGTAAAATGCTTAGAACAGCTCCTAGAAAAAAGTAAGTATCAACAGAAATTAGGATTACTATTATTTCCTTTTTCCTTTAATTTTTATGACTATTTGTCTCCATCTCTGACACAGTTTTTATTTCTTGTATTAAAGGAAGAAAGTCTAAAGTCTCCAGAAACCATCTTTTTATTTTCAGAAATAAATCAGTTTTGAGAATGAATCTCATATTTTCTTCTTTAGTCTCTCAGGAGAGCTAAAGTTGAAATAGGGAAGATTGTAGTTTTTGGAATTGGAGAGTGTTGAATTGAAATCTTGACTATTAATAGTAGCTGAGTGAATTCTTGAAAGTGTTACCTCTTATGCCTTATCTGTAGACTCGTGGTACCTTTCAAAATTGTCATGAGCAGGAAGTAAATAACACATGTAAAATGTCAGACATGACAAGTGCTCCATAAATGCTGGTTTCCGCCACTTGTATCGGCAGCACCCACATCCAAGACCCCATCATTTCTTCACCTCATCTCTTGCTGGACTTTCACAACAGCCTTTTGGTCTCTTTTCTTGATGTAATCTTTATAGCCTTTAATTCATACTGTGTACCCCTATAGAAGGGTCTTCTATACCTCTCTATATCCTTCTATAGGGGTACACAGTTTGAATTCAGCAATCATACCTGGAACATTACTGGATTTTATTGCCTTTGATAATCTATTCCCAACCTACGCATGCAATTTTACTCTTCAATACTTTAAATGGTATTTTCATATATTCCCCATTTTCTACTATGTTAGATTACCAAATTTTGTAAGCTCAGCTCTCTATACCCATCCTCACATGCCTCCCAGATGCTTTCATTTCTGATCACCCTTTCCTCAGACTCCCTCATCTGGAACGTTCTTCCCTTTCCCTCTCAAACTATAGTGTTCTCATTTCCCCATTGCCAGCATCTCCACCTGCTTTCATCTCTTTCTTCTCTAGCTCCTCCTAAATCTGTACTTAATGACACACAATTGGGTGCCCATGAGCCCACTCTTGAGGCCCACCCTCCCGGGGTTCAGTGACAGGGCACTGGGGCAGAACCAAAGGACAATGATAAGAGGTCACCTAAATGTGGGGAAGTTAGAGTACCTTATCTTCACTGTCATTTTGATTTCACACAGCCATTTAGTCTAGCAGCAGAATTTGAAATAAGAAATGATTGCTTACCAAACAAAATCATCCCAAGGAAAACTGTCCAGGCAGAAGAACATTCCAGCTATTGCTCTCATTTCACTTCGGCTCATTTCAGATGCGGTTCTAAAAACTGCAACTGTCTGTATTCATTTAATTTGAGGAGAAGCTAAATCCACAGTTTTTTGCTTCCCTTTGCAGAGGGAAAAAAAGTCAAGATGCACAAATTCATGGCCCTCTCTCCGCTGTCATTCTGGGTTACTGTATCTAAGTGCCACGCAAGATACAAGTCATTTGTTCACAGGGTAAGAGCTCTAACAGCTTAGTGTTTCTGGGTGGTCCTTCATGGCCACTTGGTTTTGACGGTGGGTTGAATACATGTCTCAGGTATGATTGCTGAAATCTTAATGTCAAATATTTATAACTCATGACCATTTATTTATACTTTATAGAGTTGCTTCTTCCAAAAGTATTTTCAAATTTCTCATAATAAAAATAAATATATAATCTTACATACAGTTTAAAATAAATAAAGACATCAAAGATCACATAGAGGAAGATTCCAAGACTCCAAGGAGTTCACTAAGAGAATCAAAGCTTCCCAGGAATAACTGCCACTTTTGGGATCTTGGCTGACTCCCAGTCTCAACCAGATGATTTCTCCACAGATGACTGTTTCTTCCCAAGGGTCATCTGGGAAGTTCGTAGGAATGAAATAGAAATTAGAGAATTGAACCAAAAATGAGCTGTTGACAGTAATTAAGTACTGAATTAACTCCAAGCTCCGGACTAGCAAACCAAGGATGAAAAAAAAAAGGGAGGAAATAAACAAAGGTAGATATACCTTTTGTTTTAATAAAAGCAAAACTACCTGATCTTCAGAAGAGATGAGTTTTCTTTCTGACATCAATTTTTGGAGAAATTAATTATAAGAATAAATGTCATGAAACCAAATCATGGAAAATATCGTCAATAGCAATTCTTGAGAGGATGAGTTTTGATGGCCATTTCTCATGTGAGCTCGCGATTTTTAAAAACAGTAGAAATGTAAAATTCCAGAAATAAAAATACATACATTAAATTGGAGTTCTGTGGAAGTATTTCTGTAGGGTGATGTCTAGTACAGTATGTGTTGATGCTACAGACAGTCCCTGTCTCGCAATGATTCCATTTAACAATTTTCCAGCTTCATGATGGTGCGAAAGCAATGTGCATTCAGTAGGAAACCTACTCCAAACTTTGAATTTGGACCTAGCAGTATGCGTTAAGATACCCTATCATGATGCTGGGCAGCTGCGGTGAACCTCAGCTCCCAGCCCCCACATATGAGAATAAATAGCTGATACTCTATAAAGTACTAGATAATTTTGCTCAACTATAGGCTAATATAAGTATTCTGAGCATAGTTAAGGCAGAGTAGGCTATGCTATGATATTCATTAGGTGTATTAAATGCATTTTGAACTTATGGTATTTTCAACTTACAATGGGTTTATAAGGATGTAACTCCATTGTAAGTCAAGAAATATCTAAACATTCAAAGTTGTGCTTAGCATTTGGAGAATCAGGATGATAGCCCTTTAATAGTTGTGTGTTTGGGGTGGGGTGGGGAGGGCCAGTTGGTGGGAATAGGATACATCAAATTTACAGTCTGACAGTCAGTGATTAAGGAAGGCATCTAAGGGTAGCGAGGAATTTGTCTTCAAAGGGCTAGCAAAAACAATTAGAACAGCACTCTAAAACCACCCAGGACTGACACAAAGGCAAATCCATCCCCCCCCCCCCCCCCCCCCCCCCCCCCCCCCCCCCCCCCCCGCCAATAGGACTTTTCTCTTGAAATCTGCAGGGTCCCCCTTTGGGATGATTTTCCCTCTGGCCTTTGTATTCATTTTGAACTTAATTTTATCTATGTAATAACGTTGGTGGGGGTTGGAGGGTGGTCATGCAGTGACATTCTGCCCCAAATCCACACCCTCAAGGAGATGGTTTGAAGTCCTTTAAAGCTTAAACCATTGGATTCCTTGGGACTCACTGTAATACATTTTGTGAATTTGAGTCTGGCCTTTAAAGAAAATTTATTAGTGCCAGAATTTTCTATAGGTTCATACAGACATTTAGAGGGAAAATATCACAGTTGGGATACTCTTGATACGAGAGTTTTCTCGCTCAGCTAGCTGCAGAATACTTACAGTGGAAGAGGGTATTAAGGAAGCATTGTTGTGTGACGGGGAAGAGTATTTGGTTGGTCAAAAAATATGTAGAAATTGGACTCAATTTCCTCAACATTAAAATAAGAGGTGTGGATTATATCATCTGTGCACCCTGGCTGTATTATGACATGATTATCTGTAAATCATGAATATGAGCATGGTGCATATTTCAGGTGGCGGTTGATGGATGGATGTTTGTATATGATCACGTGACCCCACTATTTCACATCCTTCAGTGTTTCTTGGGTAAAAATCCAAACTCTTTACACTTGGCTTATAAAGCTCTTCATGATCAAAATGTGGTTTATGTCTCCATCTCATCTCTTGTCACTTATCTTTTATATGCATACCATATGTATACCATATATGTACCTATGTATACCATATATAGACACATACATATACTTGTACATATGATTGTATACTCTATATGCATATGAATACTATACCTAATATATCTAATATATACAATGTATATTTAATGTGCATAGTAAATGTCCAGTTACCATGAGCAATGATGTCTTTTGCCTGTAGCCCCTCATACATGCTGTTCCTTTATCTAACACACTCTCCATCCTTCCCTTGGCTCTCACTTACCCACCCTTTAAGTCCCAAATAATGATAAAACAATGATAGAATAGTAATTGTATACTAGTTATAATAGTTTGAGTAATAATAACAAACAATTTTATCAGTTATATCTTTACATAGCTTACTGTGTCCAGCAGCTATGCCAAGAACTTTGTATATATCATCTCACTTAACCTCTACTTCAAATTTGTGAAACAGGATTGTTATTCCCAATTTAAAAATGAAGACACAGAGGCTCAGAAAAGTGACTTAGCCAGTTATTTCCTCCTGAAATGCCTTCCTGATCTGATCTCTCAAATCTCCATTAGGTGCCCATCCTATGGACTCCCTTAGCATCAATAATAGCAACTAACACACTGGATTATGACACGCACAATGCTCCACAAAGGACTTTTGCTTACTATTATATTTTCAATGTCTGGCATAATACTTGGTTCATAGTACACACTTAATAAATACCTACTGAATGAATGAATGGGTGAACTAATAAATTCACAGCTCTACTTACACAAAATTGTGAATTAGGCCTAAGTATGCATTAATGTGCCTCATTTCCCATTCTTCTGCCTATTCTTCCTTTGCTCCTTGTTCCTAGTTACTTAGTGGATACAGGCGTACTTTGGAGATGTTGCAGGTTTCAGACCACCACAATACAGTGAGTCATTTTGCTGGTGGAGGATCTTGCCTTCAATTTGTAAACAATGCAATGTCTGTGAAAGGAAATAAGGCAAGGCACAATGAAATGAGGTATGCCTGTGCTGCTTGTCAGTTTTTGCTGCCCAGCTGTTCAGTGGAAAGTAGGGCTCTATCTCTCATTACAGAAACCAAAACACTTGTGAAAATGTTACTTCAACCACAGCTGAACACTGGATGCCATTGTAGGTATGGGGTATGGAGCTGCTCCTGGCTCTGCTGCTTTCTGAATAATAATAATAATAATAATGCATTTAACATTACTTCCTGAGATGTGGATGAGAGTGAGAGAGACTTACATGTAGCCGCTCCCCACATATTCCCCATTGTCCCCTTGTCTACCCCACAATGAATAGGGCAATATAAAAACTTGAGGATCCTGCTTGCCTTGTCTCTGGAGTGGTCCTGGGTGTGGGCAGAAATGACTATCCCACTTGGCAGAAATAGCTCATTAATCAATGTGAGATGTGAGCTGGATGCAATGAATTTCTCAGTAAAGGTATAAAAAAAAATGCCAAAGTTTGTCCTCATTTGAGGTACTCTCTTTAGCTATTTTCCTTTTTCTTGCAATTGGACTGTAGCTGGATGTTTTTCAAAACCCAGAGATCCCACAACTTAATGGGATGATCCTTCCCTGTTAGTCATCAGAGGCCTCATGTGTGGAGTCTGCCACAGTCAAAAAGAACGTTGGCCACCTCTGATGAAAGCTAAACCTTCACTTAACATTCTTTCCGAGATACAGGTGCAGCACAGAATGGCATTTCAGTTATTTTTTCAGAATCCATAGTTTATAAGGCATCATTTCCTTGGGTATACAGAATAATTCACTTAGAGTTCTACCTTAGCAGCTGGTTCACGAAGTCAAAAAAGAATTTCAGAAATAAGGAGGTGCAGTGGAATGGGAACTGCTGGGTGGGATCTGAGGTCCTAGATATCGTTCTTGAGTGTGTTGTGGATGTGATGGTTCCTTAGGATGTCCTGTCCCCTGCCATCAGCATCTGTTTCCAGATGAAATTGGGCTTCAATGAGGGTCTAAGGCAAATCTTGAAAGGCCAAAAGAATTTTCCCAGTGTCATCTGAGAAGTGTAGAAGGAAGTGAGGCAGTCGTATCCCATGTTTTGATTGTCAAAACCAGAGCCTCTTTATCATTATCCGAAGCTCCAGGCAGCCCAAGTTTATGGTCTGTGGAAATCGATCTAATATCCTAACCCAAGGGGCAGCTCTGAGTACCAGTCAACCTGACTGGGAAAGCGCTTTGACAAACCGTCTAAAGTGAGAAAAATAGTGCCTTTGTGAAACTAAACTTTCCAGCTCAAACGGAAAATAAAGAGCCTTAAATCCAGATGTGTTGTTCCCAGCATCAAATAGTGAGATGTTTGGAAACAGCTGTCTCTTGGATCGATTTGTGCCCTCTAATTTTTAATCCACATGTGCACCAACACCAAGATCCAGCTGGAAAGTCTCATTGCGATTCCCTCTTAATGCAGTTCCCTTCTTCTCATGACCACTCTGCAAATGGTGGCAGCAAAGGAAAGCTGCAGGAATGGAAAACCACAGCACTGATATGCTTTGAGAACTTGAAACAGGACACCGACACCTCTGGTCTGCCACATGACACCTTACAGGAGAGGAAAGGCCTGGGGTGCCTGACTCCACTGAGCTTCCTCACTGTAGTTAGTAGCTGTGTGAGACATGGAATCTCAACCACAAGATTTCTGAGACACAATCACATAGAAATAAATTCTTGTTAAAAACACATATTCCTGGTTCCTGCCCTTAACATATGGAGTCAGAAATTCTGGGCAGGGAATCTGCATTTTAAACAAGTTCCTGGTATGATTCTTATGCACTCTAAACTTTGAGGACTTCTGAATATTCAAGAGTTCCGGCTCTAGGTTCCCAGCACTGTTTCACTCAACTGCTTGACCGTCATAAACAATATTTTTAAGTCAGAAAATAGCTCCCAAATCACTCAGTAGGCTCTCCATTCTCCCAGCTCTTACCCCTAAATTCCAATCTGCTATTGTTAATTCTCATTCACATGGTATTTCTCAGTTCTTGTCCAGGCTTCTTAGCTGGTTTCCTGGCTCTGCTTTTCATGAACATAAAATTTCAGAATGTCAGAGCCAGAAGGGACTTCACAGATCACTTCTGACACCCACATTCCATGGAGGTTTGGCTTTGGTGGGATCCCACTGAGCCTTCTCTTTAAAAAAAAAGATTTCATTTATTTATTTTAGAGAGATGGAAGGCAGGGAGAAACAGAGGGAGTGAAACATCAATGTGTGGTTGCCTCTAGCACACCCCTTACTGGGGATATGGCCTGCAACCCAGGCATGTGCCCTGACTGGGAATCAAACCGGTGATGCTTTGGTTCAAAGGCCTGCACTCAATCCACTGAGTTACACCAGCCAGGGCTGAACCTTCGCTTGAGAGAATAATTCTATTTAGGGAAAACTCAGTATATCCGTAATAAAACCCACATTTCTCTAATTTGATATGGGTACTGCAGATCCAGCATTGTTTTAAAAGGCATATATTGTCCTCTTTTTATTGCACTTCTGTTTGTGAATAGTTCGTTCCGAGTGCAGGTTTTATGTATTATCAGCATTATACTCCTGTGTACTTAGCATGGGCCAGGAGCACAGTACAGGCTCCTGGCAAATGTCTATGTAATAATGGAAAGAAGAGAGAGAAGAAGGGGAGGAGGAATTCTTCGCTAAAGCAGAATTTGGAGCTGTTCTTGATCATGAGCTACCACCAACAGTCTTCATGTGGCTAAGACTGCTGGTGTTCATCAAGGTTCGTGTTCTTTTCTCATGAGCACAGAGCCATACCTTCCAGTCTCCTTCATGGACAGACATGGTCACATAGGTGAGTTATGGCCAAAGGAATGTGACTAAAAGTGACTGTGACCACTTTCAGTCTTGGCCCATGAAGACCGCCCACACAGAATTCTTAGTCTCTTTCTCTGTTTACCAGCTAAATGGAGTCAACTATAAGGATCCAAAGCAGAGATTTTCAACCAGTGGGCCATAAGAATTTATAAAACTTATAATACCTGACTGTTTAGTCATGGGCACTGCCCTCTTTTCTCTTAGGTTGTCAAATAAAAAAAATGACAACAGCCAACACAATAATAGCTATCTGTTGCCAGTAAATCAAAATTATACCTATTTTGTGGTCAGATTGGCAAAAACGTATTTCTTGGTGTGTGGCAGAACTTTAGTGATTAGATTATGTGTGCCGTGAGATGAAAAGGCTGAGCATCGCTGCTCTAAAGGAAGGTGGATCAACAGGACTGAAAGGACTTCGGTCACCGTGCAAAACAAAAGCTTCACTGGTCTTCGCTGGACTGTGATATGAGCAAGAAACTTCCATTGTTTCTGTACCCACTGAAATTTTACATTGTTGGTTACATCAGTGAGCCCGTTCACTAATCACGCTTGGCAACAATGATGCTTATTTTCACAGTGTTTGCCACTTGCTATGATGTTTCATTGGTGAGGGTCATGGAAATCATGTTTCTCTGAGTCTTAAGTTTCCTGGTTCCAGGGAGTCTGTATTTAACAGGTCTATGGTCATCAGCCAAAAGTCAGTATCTTCCTGCCTTTCAGAGTTTATTTATGGGTGAATAATACAAGAAAGAATTTGGACTAAATGGAGGAAGGTAATACTTAGGCAAAGTTTCACCGTTACTAAAGTGACCCATCATCGGAGCCAACTTCACAATCATGTGCTTAGTTAAATCTTTACCTGTTGCCACCTTGAAATTCTTAGTATTTTTTGAACAAGAAGCCTTACTGTTTCATTTTGCACTGGACCCACCAGTCATTTAGCCAGCTCAGCTCATAATACTACAGGGCAAGGAGGAGTTGCCCTTTGGCCCATTTTGGACTTCCACCTCCTGGATGAATGGCCTTTCTAAAGTTTCTAAACTTTAGAGGCTTTCTAAACTACAGAGTATAAGCTTAATGACAAGACCTAGCCAGCAGTTGTCTATGTACACAACCTCATCTCATAGCTGCTCTGCAACCCTGAACAACTCTCTAAACTTGGACCTGCCTTGTGCATGGGTGGTGGAGGTGATGACTATTCCAGTGCAATTCCCCAGCAAGAAAATGGAAGCCCTCCTTTATGAAAATCGGCAATAAGGTGCATCACCAATTTAAAGGCTCTCTTCCTTGCATTGCCTTGATATAACTCTGTCCTCATCTTTAATGTTTGAATCATCTCCTATTCTTGCGATGCTTTCTGATTCCTGGGCTACAGACTATCCTGATTTCTCGTGACTGGTTAGCAACCTCAATTACCTGCTTCCTCAGATAGCTCAGGCTCTTCCCTCTTGGTTCTTCACCTGGCTCTTTATGGATGTCCCACCAAACCTTCTAACCTGCTTTTCATTCAAGTCCGAAAATTTGCCCTCCAGTTGGTTTTTTTTTGTTGTTTTTTACTCAAGTCACCTGCCATTACTACCAGAGGTATCCAGCTCTTTTTAAAAAAGACCTTAACTGGTGGTAGCTGCTAAATATTTTACAGCCAGCTCTTTGAGGGGATGGGTGATAAAAGCTTGATTAGTAGTATTTGGTGATTTCTATGGTGTAAATATTCCCACCATGACCAATTTCAAGCTACCACTGAGATGTCACTGAACTCAGAGTTAGGAAGAGGTGTGCGCATTTGACTTGATTCACAAGCTAGTCTGAGGCACCTCCAGTGCACCACTGGCTTGACCTTTAATTTGCCTTTTTCTGAAGAGCAGTGGTACCAAAAATCACCCAGCTGGCGAAGTCAAAACCCTCCTGTTTTCCAAAGTTCCCTTGAGGGTGAAAAAGTCATTTTATACAAGAGAAATTCAGGATTATACAAAGATACTGAATTTGATGGTGAGGTCTCCATTTGACTTCTTTATCTCCTTCATCCTTACATTAATTGTTCACTAAATCACATATAGCTCATCTTAATATCTGATAAATTTATACCATCTTCTCCATTTCTTCTGACTGCCATTTTTTGGCTACCTGGATTGCTTGCTTGGCACCTCTGTCTCTAGTCTTGCATCCCTTCCAGTCCTTTCTTTGTATTACTTTCTAAAATGCAATGTGATCATATTATAACCTGAGTTAAAATCCTGTTATAATAGTATTTCATTGCCTATAGAAATAATCATACACAGTCCTTTGTGAACTGGTCCAAATTCACAACATCATAGCTTCCTCTGCCATTCTCCTTCTCTCGTCCTGTGCTCCAGCGAAGCTGAGAGGTTTGAAGGTCTCCCACTATGTATTTACCTTCTTGCTTGTGAGCCTTTACATATGATACTCCTCCGCCTGAAATCTTCTCTTCCTGCTTTTTTCCCCCACATTGAGAACTCTCACCAATTTCAGGTAGTCCTTCAGATATTGCATCATCCAAGAAGTCTCCCTAACATCCTCCAGGATAGTTTTATTTTTTATTCTGCCTCTGATCTCATAGCATCTTGCTATCCACGCTAATAATGACACATATTTATCAATATCTCATAGGAGGCAGATGCCATACTTCGGGTGGGCAGTTGCAGCAGAGTTTAACAAGACAAAGGTGTAGGCAGAGTTTAGAGGAAGCAACAAGGATGCTAGCAGCATCAGAAAGTGTTACCGCCCTAAGCCTGATAAAGGATAGGCAAGGGGGAGGTACCACAACTCAGAGGGAGAGTAGCTGATGAAGGTACTTCACCTTGTGAAGACAGCGGCCTTTGGCAGAAATAGCCGCAGCAACTCCACATGAAGGTAGCTCTGGAAACACATACCCCAACCTCATATCCCGCATGCTCTCCAATTTACTGCCAATGACTCCAACTGGCTAAATCCAGCCAGAAGCCAAAGAACATGTAGAGGAACATGTAATTTGTGTATGTATTTTATAAAGATCATCTTCCTAGTTCACAGAATAGGGTTGAAAGAAGTAGAGTGTGGACCTGGAGATACAAACACAAGTTATCTAGCACAGCTGATGCCGGCTTATTGAACACAATTTACTTGAGAAATGGCAATTCTAGCTCACAAAAGTGCCTTCATTATACAGAGAGTTATCTGCATTTTACAAGCAATAAAACAGGCTCAGCTGGCTAGGCTAGTAAGCAGGTAGCAGGGCAAGGATTCAAATCCAGTCTTTCTGGGTCTAAAGGCTGAGGTTTTCCCTCTTTTGCATACTGCCATTTTTGCAATATTCTGTCTCATCCACTAGACTGTATTCCATTTGAGTACAAGATTAACGTTTCATTTATCTTTACATCACCAGCGCCTTGCATAGCGACTTGCCCACAGGAGATCATAGGTATTGATGGAATTAACAAAATTCACAGAATGATTTCACAGTTTAATTTATGTGAGGGGGAATGGGAACATGCCAGGGGACATTAGTGAATTAGTTGGCACTGGGCACCTCTTTGTAATTGTCCTTTATAAATAATTGCCCTTCTCATAGCCTCATAGAGAGAAATAAAGTTTATCTGGTTTCTTAACCATAATGGTGTATAACGAACATGACACTAAAAGGGTTATCTGTATGCTGGTCATCTTCCACCTCCCCCCTGACTTGGCTGAGAGCTGGGGGTAACAATGGATTGTGCTCCCCCAGTCCTTCTTCTGTGACTTTTCTTTTGAACTGCCATGCACCTTTCTAATGGTTCATTTCTTTTTTTCCTCTCACTTAACTCAGCTTTTATACATCTGTCTATCACTGACTCTCTAACTACCAGCTAGGATGGCAGGGCATTTTTTTTTTTGACTTTCACAGGAAGTTGCCTGCTCTGAATGTGTGATGTTAGAGAGTGGGTTTCGGCAAGTCCTTAAGAACAGTTGTTAATGTTTTTTCAAAGGTTGCCAAGTAATAAATAGTTGTTTGAAAGTGAAGAATAAAGTGGTATTTCATCACCCTGTTCTCTGTGGTTCTTCTGATGGCTCAAATTATAAAACATTGTGTTTCAACCTTCACAGGTAGATGTCATCAGTCCGGGGTTACTGAGTGGGCAGAGACACTTGCTTCTCTACTCAGTATCCAGAGCACTACTCAATCCCAGCCCAGCTGGAACTCTGCGGGTTGGACCTTTGAAACTCTGAGGCTGATTGAAGTATCTGAGCCAACAAAAGAGGCAAAGGGCCTTTGTACTTCAGCAAGGAAATGTTCCAGTTCTTTTGCACTTTCCTAATGAAGCCTGGCGGAGCAGCCCTAGTGTCCCTGGCACACGGAGAGGGGTTGTACGAAATAAAGAAAACTTGACTCTGTGGGGTCACTCCTCTCTTCCTAGGGGCTTTTATAGTTGGCCTTCCAAATACCTTCCAACTGAGGGGTGGTGCCACTCCTTCAGATTTCACAGCTTTGGATCTGGGTGAAAAAAAAAGAGCTATCTTTTATATGCCGAATTTCATCAAACATTCCAGTGTATGAACTCTCACACATGACTTGTGTTCTTTACATTAGCCCCACCTAGCTTCATTCATTTGGGTCACCTGACCAGCTTGTAGGAATTTCAGTTTGCCACCCTAAATTTCATTTGTAAATTACAGGCCAAGGAAGATGTAAATGAGTTACCCCTATTGTTACTGTTGGATTTAGTCAGTGCTTCACAGTGTGCATTCGATCTTAACTCCAGTACCATGGAATGCTTTCAGTAAGCTTAGTGAAGGGAGTCTTCCCTTTTGATGTAATTTTAGAAAATGTGAGATTTCAGAAAGCTCAGGACCCAAATTCCAAATTCCAGTGTGAACTTTTGTGTTATATATCTGGATATGGAAATTCAGGAAGTAGAACTGTAAACAGCAGGCCTGCAAGGATCTTTAGAATTTAATACCCAGTTCTTGACTATAAAAATGCTATTTGAGACCCAGAGAGATTTTAGGAAATGCGTTAGTGTGTAAGATGATTACAGTGTCCTACTGGTCATCAGTCAGAAATCTCTAAGTTTGCAGAACCCATTAGATTAATTATGATGTAACTGACCTTACAATTAAAGAATACAATACAAAAGATTGTTCTGATATGATATAGAAACATGCTGGGATAAACCACATGCTACAAAGGAATAATCAATGGTGTCGTTAACATGAGCCCTTAAAATTCCTAACTAAGCAGTGTGTCAACACTCTGAACAAATTTCTGCTTCCTTACTTTCCCCTCCAATCGTGAGAGTCATTTCTTCCACCCTTTCTTATGGTGGCAGATAGGTAGAATCTGGCCCTAGTGAGACTCCAATTTTAGACCTAGTCCTACCTTACGTTTCCTATAATTTATTACATCAGAAGATTCGAAGAGTTATTTTTATGCAGACAAAATTGGGCTAAAGTAAAAGTTATTTTCATAACTTCATCTAATTAGAAAGTTGAACACAGGACTATGATTATTTGAACATATTGCAATATAACAAAGAGAGTGAAATAGCAACGATCGATGATTTTGATGAGCTACCAAGGTAAATAAGGGTGGGAAAAAAGACTCTCATGATTGGAGGAGAAAGAAAGGAAGCAGCAATTTCTTTTCAGAATGTTTACACACTTTCTTTAGTTAGGTTTTTTAAGAGTTCATGCCAACTACAATATCAATTATTCCTTAGTAGCATGTAGCTTACCTTAGAAATAAAGCATTTTTATTGCAACTGATTTCAAGGATTATGGTCTCCCAATGAGAACAAGAGAGAGACTTGTGGCCAAGCCAGGGAATGTGAATTTGAGTAAACAGACAGAGTCTAGATTTGGGATAACACAAAACTACATCAGCCTCAAGGAGAGAAAATCAGGCAAAAACAATACCTTGTGCTTAAAAGTGAAACCGAAGAAAATTTAGCATGAGGTGGAAGAGCTCTTAAGTCAGCCAACTATTTTGAACTCTTAACGAAAGCAAAAAACGCTATTTTTCCCAGAAAAAAAACTTTAACTTCCTTTCAACTTTTAATTGCTTTTTCTAATGAATTGCTGCTGAGGAACAGTCTGAAGACAAGTCCAAGCAACCTGAAATGTATCCCAAAACATGTTTGCATTTTGCAGAACCAAATCCCTACCTCGACCTCCTCATCTGTTAAATACCTCTCAACCTCAACTTCCTCATCTGTTAAATGTGTAAATAATGGCTATTCTTAGGGTTGACTTGAGAGGTAAGTGCAAAAAGATAAACTGCAATAAACGGTAGTTTTTAACTTCTGATGAACAGATTGTCATCTAAGGCTCAGCACTATCAGTATATTTCCATTGTCTCTGGAAGTGACTGGAAGGGAGATTATTTTCCTATTTATTCAGTTATTGTGGATGCCCAGGAACCAGACAATTTAGAAAAAAGATACTCCTGCTCAAGATAAGGGCTGGCATTAGTTCAAGTCATGTTACCGCCCAGCACGTGAAAGAGGATGGAAAGAGGTGGAGCGAGTCATTCTCAGGCTCTCGTGAGCTAAAACGTATTGTGCTTGCAGTCTGACAAATTCCCAGGACTTCTGACACAGGCATACATAAGTATGTTGTATGTGAATGTGAACATAAATGCCAGTGTATGGGGGAGTGAGAGGCATCACTCCAAGAGCATGGACACTGTAATTTTGTTTTAAATTCTTATTATTGAGCATCTACTATGTGTCCAACACACACATAGTGTTTAGGTGCTTTATACATGCCATTTCATTTTCATCATTATCCAATGGCAAACATATTATCTTCATTTTGCACTTGAGAGCACTAACAGGGACGTTAGCCTGGATCCATAAGCAATGTGTACATTAAAAAGCAGAGGTAGGAAGGACAGTTAGGACTCTTCTGCAGTAATCTAGTTGAGAGGAATTATTGGTCTGTGAGAATAAAGAGACGTAAATCTTTTGGAAAGATACTAAGATGTTGTTTTTGCCCCAGTGGCATATAACGGAAATCAATAACAGCTGACCCTTGAACAAGATGAGCTAGGAGTACTGACCCCGGAGTAATGGAAAATCCATGTATAACTTTTGATTCCCCCAAATGTAACTGCTAATAGGGAACTGTTGACTGGAAGTCTTACTGACAAGAGCCTACTAACACATATTTTGTTTGTTATATGTATTATATACTGTATTCTTACAATAAAATAAGCTAGAGAAAAGAAAATGTTATTGACAAAATCATATGGAAAAGAAAATACATTTACAGTGCTTATTGCAAATAATCCATATGTAAGTGGACTCGTGTAATTCAAACCCACATTGTTCAAGGGTCAGCTATAATTCAGTTATAGCAATTAAGTGTTCAAACATGTTCTTATGAATCTTCTGCATCAAATCTTATGCTTTCCCTTTAATAACTGTGATTTATAAATAAATTGAATGCATGTGAATTTAGAAATAATGTCCAAAACCCCATTTAGTCTCTATTTTATAGACCTTTAGGTAGTGAAATTGAGAAATCTCCCATGTTTACAGTCCTGATGGCCAAGACCTACTTTTAGAAATCTGACCAATAAAACTGAGCCTTTGGTTGGTGGGCATTATTTTGCCCTGAAAGAAGCCCTATCATCTCAACAATTTACCCTTTGCCATGAACCTACCAAATAAAAATAGCCAATATAATCTTGTTTTATTTAACTGTTTACTTTATACTGCCTCTTCCTTCTCCAATAATGAAAATTATGTATACACACAGTTATAAAATAAAGAAATACCTTTCAAAATATTTGTATGATATGAACTTTGACAAAATACATGACTTATCTGTGAGCAGATAAGTTGGATGTTTGGTGACTAAAAACATTTTCTCTACTAACCTGATGCTAAAGTCTTGTATTTTATTATCAGAGAGACTTCTAGCACTAACATGCTGATTACTTTAGATCAGGGTTTCTCAAACATGACACTCAAATTGACATTTTGAAGTAGCTGTCGGGAGTGGTCCTATGCATTGTAATCCTAGCAGCATCTCTGGCCTTGCCCCACTAAATGCCAGTGGCAACTGCCCTCCCCATTTTTCCTAAATTACAATAATCAAAAATGTTTCCAGACACTGTCAATGACCCCTGAGGAGCCATAATTACCTCCAATTGAGAATCACAGCTCCACAGAAAGATTATGTTACTCTACTTCCAGTTCAAAACAAAATGATTTTGTTTGTTTTTTTCTACATGGACAAGAATCTGTAAGATTAAGCCTTAATAGCTATTTTATCATCATCGTTATTATTAAAAATAAATTTATCCTTTAAAAAACAATGTATGCTCATTATAGATAAAAGTAGAAAATATAAGAGAAAATATCAGAAAATAATATTTAATCACTCATTCCATGTTCCAGGGACAATACAATATTATTTATGTATTAGTCTTGCTCAAACTCTTCAAAGTGAGATTATATCAAACATACTGCTTAGTAAACTCATATTTTTAAGTTAATAATATATAAAATAATTATCTATTTACAGCATAATTTTAAATAGAATAGCATTTCACCATATGGCTTTCCAAAACTGTGAGTCAGTCATTCATTTAACAAACATAGTAAGCCTCTATGGGTCAGGCACTGTGCTAAGTGCTAGGGATAAAATAACAAAAAAAGATAGATGGGCAAGAGACTGCCCTCATGCAGTTGGAAAGACCAACAAAGAAAGTGCATAAAGCAAGAAAGAATAGGGAATGGCCTAACATCCTCTAGAAAGACAGGCCCTTGGCATCCAGGGGAGGTTAATCAAAACAGATGAGGACAGAAAAGTGAAGAGTGGCTAGTGCTGAAGACAAGCTGTTATCCTATTGATCTATGTTTCCCTCCACACATTTATCATTATATTGCTTAATAAATGGGTGAAGAATTTAAATTATTACATACATTTGAACATCCTCAATCATTTCTCCTCCTGATTGGGAAATCTTTCTGTTATTCTTCCTCTCTCTCCAATTCGCCAAGATGTGAGGAAAATGTTTGACATCTTGTGGTTATGTCCTTTAATAGGACCCTCTGACACCAGTGGAAACACCTATTTTGTTAAAATGATGATTTTTAAAAAAATATGTGAATTCAAATAGATGTAATATTCTAGACTAAAAGTCTTTTTGTTTTATAGTGTTTCTTCTAAATGTAAGAATAGCCCTATCCCTCCTGATTTGTATCAATATCCTTACCAGAATAGTAATTTCTCTCCTTGCCAGCTGGTTCCTTGACAGAAGGAGCCTTCGAAGAAAGAGTTTAATGGGACTTTTGTCAATCCCCTTGTAAACCTGCAGAACCCAGAGTTTTGAGAATGGTAAGCAAAACTTCCCTGAGTAAGTCACTAGGAATGATGGGAAACAGGTAATCTGGACCATTCCTATTTCCATTTCTTGGTCCCTGGACCCATGTATTTTACCAACTGAAGACATGTGGTATAATAGTCATTGATTTAGAGTGTATACTGAATTCTTGGAGATAGCATCCTATCCTTGTTCAGTATCATTTTCTATTTGGCATTGTAACAAGTAGTTCATCACTTTTCAGGCTGGCAGATTTAGGGTGGTACAGTATGAGACAGAACTAGTAAATCTTATTGTCATGTGCCTATTGCTGCACTTCTTTTGCTTTAAAATAGGTCCTTTGGTCTTTGCAATGTTATGTGATCAATACATCAAATAGCCTGTAAGCCTGCAGACAGTGGTGCTGACTGGCAACATGAAGACAAGTCAGACTCACACCAGAATAATAGTCAATTCTCATCAAAATGAAATTAATCACTCATACTCAACATTGGCTGTAAGTTCCAGCCAATGCAATATGACAAGAAATAAAAATAAAGTCATTCAGATTAAAATGGAAGAAATAAAACTACTTGTAGAAGACATTCTTATCTGTGTAAAAAATGCTAAAGAATCTACAAAAATCCCTGTGAGTATCAGAAATGAATTTTAAAATGCCATAGAATGTACATATAAACTCTTAGTTTATGACACATATATAACAATGGGACAAAACACATTTACAAATTAAATAAAAACAAAATAAAATAAATATCACCATTGTAATGTCACAAGTTCTTTTCTCTTTGTATTAACATAACTATGAGACCCACTATAATATTTTATGTTGTTTTGGATGAGCATTCCTAATATGATCTTATTCCATAGGATAACTCAATTTCTTCCACTTTTTCTATTCCAACTATTTATACATTTTTCTGAAACCAATTTGTATTTTAATTGGCTTGAATGACTTATTTATTTGTTAATTCTTGGTGAGTAAGCACCAATACAAGTGATACAACCTTCACTACACAATCATAATCACTACTACCGATGTAAACTTTAATGCTGAAATATTGTGAAATACAACTGAAATACTCAGTTGTATGTTAATCACTGAAATCATCCAGTAAATTAGTTTTTAAGTATTTTCATAAAAATGGACCAAAAATCACATGGGAACCTTCCATAATAATACATCTGTGTATGACACTGGTGAACACCATTCATTTGTTGGTAAGCCTTATAAAAATCTTATATATCTTGTATTGTGTCCTATGCACTAAATCTAAGAATTTTCCCAGCTTTTCTGATACAGAGGGTGTGCTCAGGGAAGGTTTATATTTTACTTCCTAACACATAAAGGGTACCCATACTCTACTTTAATGAACAGAATGCCTTTCAGTTGGGTATATAAAATTCTGAGCTTTAAATTTTCTCTCTAGTTATAGAAATGAGGACATTTCATATGTGTCATCTAGTTTAAGGAGGTGCTCAAATTAATATTCCCTGAATACTAAGTACTGAATGCTTTCACTTATCTCATCAGAATATAAGTTTCATCTCACTTGATCCTACCAAAGCCCTTTATAGTAGGTTATGTTGTTATTCCCACTTACAATGCTCAGAAAAGCACAAAGCCCTGGGGTGTATATAGAGGGTAGATAATTTGCCCATCCTCTGGCTAGTAAGCATCTAACCTAGGGTGTGAACTCACCCAGACTGGATTTTTAACTGGAGCACTAGATTCCGATGATCTAAAGCTCAGTTTCTGGAAACTTCTTGGATATACTTGATCACATTTGCCTCCTGATTTTGACAGTTCACCCTCCATCTGACTAAGTTGCTTAGAATGCCTGTTACACAAGCATACGTGAGGAAATTTCATCCTTGATGCATGAAGTTCCGTAAGGAAAAGATATTATTTCTCAATGGGGGTTAGTAGGTTTATTTGTACTCTGGAGTTTTGTGCATCTATTTTTTAATGATTTGATTTGGGAAGCTGTGGCATGCTACTAATGCGCTAGGAGCACTAACATACTTAGGTGGAAGAACATGATTTTTTCAGTGAAGAAAGAGATGATTCTAATTTTCTTTAATAATCAAAACTTATCACTCCCCCCTTAAACTACCCAAGGAAAGGAATTGCTTCTCCTCTATTTTCTACATTAACGCACATAGATATAGTTAGATAGTGCACTGTGTGAATATGTTGGTGGTTGCATTGCTGAGCAGAATTAGCTTTAATGGAGAGAACCATAGATCTGGAGTCAGGAATTCTGGGTTTTGTCTGGCTAGTCTCACTAGCTTCTCACTTGTTTTTCTTTTATACAAAAAAAAAAGGCAATATCCCTTCTGCTGCCTCATTGGGTTTTACCTTTTGCTTGATATTGAGTCATTTGGAAATGTTTCAAAGAGCACAAATCATGGAAGAATGCAAAAGATTCTTTTGTTTTACTACAGTAATGCAGAATTTAAACCATGGTTGGTATTTTTGGTGTGTGTATATGTTTACAACTTTTAAGGTTTTATAATAATTAATATTCTTTCTCATTTGTGACCCTTCGACTGGACCAATGATGGGGAGCATGGCATTGCGAAGCTCTACTTTTGAAGCCCAGTATCCCCAAATTACCCTCTCAGCCATAGAAACCCCCTATTAGGCAATTGGAGCTTGCCTTTATTTGCAAACTTCCCCTACCCTTCTGATTTCCCTCAGGTTTCATAAGTTGAAATATTCATGCATGTTTGCAGAAATTCAGAGTTATTGTTGATTCCGTACTGGGCTGAGGATTCCAAAACAGTTTGAATGAGAGAAAAGAATCTACATTTAGCTTGCAATTAGCCATCTGTGTCAGAGGGGAACCAATTTCTATTAAGGGAATCTTCAACTGCATTAAACGGCAGTGTGCTGTTCCCTGTGTCTGGTCCCTGTTTGGGAATGTAGTTAACTCTGCACAGAGTTTACTCTAAATAAAGATGTCTGTGGTCATTCTTATTTCATAGCAAAATATTTGGAAATTTGGGATTAGGAGTGTGTACTTAAAGAAAAATGTCAACTGTCAGTTAAGCAGCTCACAGTAGGAGGGGTAAAAAAATTCTGTATCTCTAGTTACATTAGATTCTCAGCACCAGTCTTACTCCTTTGGGAAGTCAGAGGCAAATTAATAGACAAACAACAAACAACAACAATAAAACAACAACAAAACAAATTCAAGCATCAAAAATCCAACACATGAGCACTAAAAAACTAGAAGGATAAAAAGAATTGTGTTTTCAAGCACAATCTTCTAGGAGACTTAGTTTGATTTCATAGCTGGGAAGCATATTTTCATTAGTTTTCTTCACCAGCATGAAGCTTTAATTATGTATTAAAAAAATTCTTATAAAATATTTTAAAGTATTATTACAAAGATGACTGAGGTCCTGGTAGAAAAATTCTATATCTATTGGGAAACACAAATGAAATTAAGAAAAGAAATCAATTTGGTCAACTCATGGAGTTAGTCATCGTCCTGGCTGAACTTATGTCACTAGATCAATAAAAATTCAATCAGATAAGTGATATGACAGTCTTTCAAAAGGGTCCAGTTGAATACAGAATGGTAAGAGCTAACCCTCACTGAGGGCTTACTGTGTGCCACACACAATTCTGATCTCTGTGCCAGTGTCCTTCCCACAATCCCAAGTGGGTGCCTTTATTCCCATTAGAATGGTAACAAAAGAAAACAAAACAAGAACAAAACCCTAAAGGCCATCAATTAATCAAATCAACATCAACATATGTTTATTAAGCCCTGCTCTGAGAGCTATAAAACAGATATGAGAAGGATAACATTTCTGTTTTTAAGAAGTATATAACCTTATTGTATTAAAGATAAAGTTTATTCTCTTCACCAACAGGGTTTCCAGACAGTATATAATGCAATGTTTAAATCAGACCTTTCTGGTTATTCCACTTTATGGGGACTCTGAGTCTTTCATTGCCTTTGTAATATTTTACAACACTTTAAGTTTTAGATAACTGATAGCAGTACACAAGAATTCTTGTCTATAGATATGCAAATAAATTCTCTCCAGTAGAAGTTCAAAGACTTCCTTCCTCCATTGTAGAAGCAGCCAGTTTTACATCCCCTTTGCAAATTCATTTCAACATTCCTGATTATCATCATGCCTATTCTTTGGTTACTCTTTTGAATTGGTTATTACCATTTACTAGATCTCTAATTTATTTAATGAGTTAAATAAAATCTTTGACATATGTTCATTTTATATTAGTTAAAAATTTATCCTTTAGCAGCTTAGGCTCTAGAGTCTGCTACACACAGATCCCAATCCCATCTTGGCTATTTCCCAGCTATGTAATATTAGGCAAAATCTTAGTCTCTATTAATAATAACTGCCTCATTGAATTTTTCTGGGATTATGGAACATGATACTTTTATTGTGAAATTTAGAAGCACTTAACACTTTTTTTTAAGAATCAGCACAGCCAATGTATGAAATGGCTAATGTGTAACAGTAATAAAATGGACCCGTTCAATCAACATTCAGGAAGTACAATGAATGTGACTGTTTTATACCTCTAAGGTTCCTGGTTTAAGTCTTACGACTCAACTACCTATAATAGGTCAAAATGTTTTTGAAAGCCATATAAATGAAACAGGCTCATGACTTTCAAATTCCAGATAGACATATTTAATATGCAAAGGTTAATCAGTGAGTAATCTTTGCAATCATCTTTGTACAGGAAGATTCCTATAATAGTCAACTTCATACGGTTTTCCTGAAGTTCTTCCTTTCAATTGCAAGCCTCATCTAGTGCACATTCACCATGAGTTCTTTTTTAGTGGATTAAGTATACAGGGTGTCTTCCTCAAAAGATTAGTAATTTTTAGCCTTAATTCTAGCTCCACTTATGAATATTATTAATTCCTCCTACAATTATACTTTTGCTTTTACATTTAAAAATATTTTAAAAGCCCCCCCTTTTGAAGCTGGAAGAAATAATTAAATACTGTTTTAAGCAGTGAGGAGCCAGTTGACAAACAGTACACATTTCTGTATGGCACTACCTGTCATTTATGTAAACAGCCACTAATTCCAATTTGAGGTCCCTTTCGAAAATCCTTTAGAGATTAAGAGGATCTCTGGATTTTAGAATATGAATCTTCTTAACTTTTGGAACAAAATTATTCCACCTACTCCGTTTCAACTCAATTCTACACTTACATTTATACAAGTGATATTTCCTAAATGAGAAACATGAGAGTCTGAAAAAGCTCTGGGTAATAGTAACTTTGGAATGCTGTATACAACTTCCCTCTAGAGATTCATGAAACATTAGATTACTAAAGATTCCAAAAGGCCTAGAGCAAAGAAATCTGTTTAACTTTTTATTTTTTATTTATTTTTAAATCTTTTATGTTCAATTACAATTGTTTAACTTTTTAATATCCAGTGTTTCCAAAGTCCCAGGCCTCCCCTCACACAATGCTCCTCTTTGCCATCTCCCTCCAGCCACATGCCCCTTCCCCTTTATTCCCCTTACATTACTTACATATGCTAACACAGAGCCTACATAATGCTCTTTTCCTACTAGGCCCACACTGGATCTCAACACTGGTGCATAACAGAATCCCAACCCTCAGTCTAGAGGGCATCAAGTACCAATCTTTAGTTAAAGTGTCCCAGGTAACTCAGCCTGTGTGAGGTTGTCTCAGCCAGTGTGAGAAACCCTATCCTGAGCTTCAAGCTCCATGAAGGCAGGGCCTGCAGTTGATTTTGCTCACCCTTATTATTCATGTAGTAAATTTTTAAAATGTCAAATAAAGGGTGAATGGATGAATGAATAAAAACATTTGTCAATTAAAGAATGAATAAATATACCAATTTGTCAAATAAAGGGATAAAGTAATGAAAGGGGAAAATTGTGCCCCTTAGGAAACACTGCCTTGGGGAAACAGTCGCTGAGCAACCATATTGCTTGGTACACATTCTTTTGTAGGTAGGAAGGGGTAGTCCAATTCTGGCATTTCATGAAGACTCTCCCCCTTTGAACTTCCTGATGAACAGTTCTAGATTAAACCATTCAGATTTCAGCTTGAAGTCCAGGGCAGAGCATGACCCAGGGGTTAAACTCTGGGCTTGAGGGTTGCTGTCGGAGAAGACCTTGAGTGGTTCTGCAGCTGCTGTTGATCCAGTTTCTTTAGGGGCTTCTGAACTGTGAAGATTCATGTGATGAGCTTCCTACACTCAGACTCCTTATTTACATTTGAAATTCTTGCCAAGGCCAGCTGAAAGCATACCACCACTATGAATGTTTTCTTTGCTTATTACACCTCACACTGATCTTTGTAAATAGAATAAATGCAAAACCTTTGTAAATATAATTTGTTATTTCACTAAAGTTTCAATCCTCAGACCTATTGAAGGTAGGTCTATTGTTATTTTCAGTTTAAGAAACTGGCACTTGGAAGAGGTGACAACTTTAAGGAAATGTGGTATATTTGCAGGTGCACACGAGACTTAAGAAATAAGAGGTAGCATCTGATGAACTCACATTCAGGCCACTTGCAACATTTTGCAGAAAAGTTTGTGTTCCTTTTGCTCCTTTTTGTCTCTTCCTAGGTCACTCAGAAAGGACAAATTCCCCCACAAGAAGGTGGCAAAGCTCTAGTGGCCAGATCCCCAGTCTAGCAGCCTACAGCTTCCTTTTTACAGGTGGCCCTGAAATTAGTCCTGGTACTCATCTCAGAAGAACCAGTATAATGTCATCTCTACTCATTTCAAAAGTTTCTTTGCTATTGGACATACAAGTTTTATGCAGGAAAAAATACTGAAATTAATGTACATTTTATCTCCTTTCAAGAGTATCTCTTTTTACACATAGAGTTTGAGATATCTGGACTTTCATTCCTGAGGATCGCACCTTTGCAACACTTTAGCCAAAGGAAACATATTAACTTTCCCTCGTGGAAAAGTTAGAGGCATGACATGCTTATTTGTAGCCCAAGTTCTATTCTAACAGGGGACACTGTATACCATGTACTGTTTGGCTTGAGATCCTTTTTGGGGAGGATCTGACTGACCACTGACCCCAATTACTGTTTGTGTGTGTGTGTGTGTGTGTGTGCTTCAGTGCTGGTGTTTCAGAATAAAAACCAATAATGCAAGCCTACAGAAAAGCTTTATGAACTTCCCCAATGAGTCTGTGACTCATTTCTCTCCTTTTTTTTCATGGTCACTGAATTGATTTTTCCTTGTGGCTCTCAGTTATGGAAAATTGCCAGAATGAGATGACAATCAGCTATCAGATAAACTGTAGAACTTGAGGGTAAAAATACACATTTTTAAGCCTTCTCCATTGATAACATCCAAATCTTTGGCTTTTTCATCAGGGGAACTTGCCAACATTTTTAGGTTGTTCTAACAAGTAGTTTTGATTTTGCCTTTTTTTAAGAACATATTTGTTGCCACTATTAAGAGTAATATGTAAATTGGTTTAATTTTCTATTATATTTGGGGGTATCTCTAAAATATACATAGAGTAATAGTTTTTTCAGGGATCCTTTGGACTTGATCTTAAAATCATGCCCTTGAAAAATGAGTTAGCCTTCACCCAAACAAAAAAGTAATACATAAAGAAACCATGGGCCCCTGGTTACAGAATCCAATACGGGAGAGTGGCAAAGGATTACAGCTGTGAAGTTCCCATCCAGGAAACCAGTTCACATTGAAAGAAGAGGCTCATATTGACTCTAGAAGGTAAGTAGCTAGAAAAAAATGGAAGTGAAGAGTTCCAGCCAAGATGGAGGCATAGGTAGAAATGTCTAGCTTCCTCACACAACCCAAAGAAGGATAACGACCAATTTAAATACAATAAACAAGCAGAAATGCTGGAAAATCAAACTGCATGGAACTCCAACAACTAAGGAAACATGTTAAAGAAACATTTATCCAGACTGGTAGGAGAGATGGAGATGGGCAGCTGAGCAGAGAGGACACACAGCAAGGCAGTGAGCGTGAGGGCGAGGCAGGGCTGCCTGAACAGGAAACTAAAGACTCAAAACCTCTACCTATAAAGTACTGTGGAGGTTGAGAAGGCAGGAGAAATTCCCAGTCTCACAGGAGAGTTTTTTGGAAAGTGGGGCTGCAGCAGAGCTAGTGAGCAGCATTGTTCCCTCTCTGACCCCTCCCCCACAGCACCACAATGCAGCAAAGAGGGTTTCCCCACTATGACAAGTACCTAAGTCTCCACCCCCTTACAATACAACAGGAGCCACTGAGACAAAGAGATACGGCCCAAATGAAAGAACAGATCAAAACTCCACAAAAAGACTAAGCAACAAGGAAACAGATAACTTATCTGATGTAAAGTTGCAAACACTGGTAATCTGGATGCTCACAGAAATTATTGAGCTCAGTCACAAAATGAAGGAAGAAATGAAAGCTACACAAAATAAATAAAGCAAAATATACAGGGAACCAACAGTGAAGGGAAGGAAATCAGGACTTAAATCAACAACTTAGAACAAAAGGAAGAAATAAATATTCGACCAGAACAGAATAAAGAAACAATAATTCAAAAAAATTAGGAGAGGCTTAGGAACCTCCAGGACAACTTTAAGTGCTCCAACATCCAAATCATAGGGGTGTCGGAAGGAGAAAAGCAAGGGAAGAAATTGAAAATTTATTTGAACAAATAAGAAAAACTTCCCCAATCTGGCGAAGGAAATAGACTTCCAGGAAGTCCAGGAAGCCCAGAGTCCCAAAGAAATTGGATCCAAGGAGGAACACACCAAGGCACATCATAATTACATTACCCAAGATTAAAGATAAGGAGAAAATCTTAAAAGCAGCAAGAGAAAAGGACACTGTTACCTAGAAAAGAGGGCTCATAAAAATATCAGCTGATTTCTCAAAAGAAACCTGGCAGGCAAGAAAGGGCTGGAAAGAAGTATTGAAGTCATCAAAAGGCAAGGACCTCCATCTAAGATTACTCTATCCGGCAAAGCTGTCACTTAGAATGGAAGGGCAGATAAAGTGCTTCCCAGATGAGGTCAAATTAAAGAAGTTCATCATTACCAAGTCATTATTATATGAAATATTAAAGGGACTTATCTAAGAAATAGAAGATCAAAATCTATGAACAGTAAAATGACAAGAAACTCAAAACTATCAACAACTGAACCTAGAAAACAAAAATCAAGCAAACAACTAGAACAGTAACAGAATCACAGAAATGGAGATCACATAGAGGATTATCAACAAGGAGGGGAGGGGGAAAATGCAGGGGAAAGGTACAGGGAATAAGAAGCATAGCTGGTAGGCATTAAATAGATTGGGAGAGGTTAAGAATAGAATAGAAAACAGAGAAGCCAAAGAACTTATATGTACAACCATGGACATGAACTAAGGAGGGGGGATGCTGGAGGGTAGGGGGTACAGGGCAGAGGAGGGATAAAGAGGAGAAAAAATTAAGACAACTGTGATAGCATAATCAAGAAAATATACTTAAAAAAGAAAGAAAAAAATGAAAGTGGGAAAATTATCTGACAGTTTATATTTGTCAGCAATTTTATTGAAATGCTGACTGCCAGAGGATGTAGAAAGACTTGAGTGTAAATACAGAAAAAATGAAGTCAGTTCTTTAAAGAAATGCAAAATTATGTTCACTGATGGAAATTAAATAACGAGCATTACTTGACCTAGTAGTGAATTTAGATTTACATGGTTAAAAAAAGTTAATTATGGAAAACATGGAGATAAATGCCAGAAGAAACAGATATTTGAAAGCAGTTGTCTTTGGAGAGTGGGGTTAATGTGGCAGGGGGTGGGGGAGCAGTTGTCTTATTTAGTGTTGTGCAGCCTTTCAAGGCTGGGCATACGTTTATTCTGGGGTGGGGCGATCCATGCGTGTTGCAAGCTGCACATCAAGTGTTGCACCGTGAGAAGTTCCAACTTCCTTATAGACTAAGTGCACACAAAGGTGGCAAGGGGCCAATACTGACTTTGTAGTTATATAACAGAGCTTCATTCTACACATGCGGGCCCCTGTTCAAGGTTATATGAATACTGCTGAGCTATGTTTGCCTGGACATCTGGGTGAGGGAACGTAACTGATTCCATTATCCCTACATTTAGTATGAACTATTTAAGCATTATTTGACTTTTAAACTTTTATACCTATATACTTTTGATAAAAAGTAATTCTAAGTATTTAAAAGTATAAGTTTGTATTTCTAGCCATTTTAGGAAAAGTACAAGCTTGGCATGCCTTTCCCAAAGTTTAGCATTGGAGCAATGCTAAAGGGAAGATGGCTTTTTAAGCATAGAATTTAAGCTTTGTTGAGTTTTGTGAAATGGAGGAAAAAAACCCTTAGGATTGAGGTTTGGTCTCTAAGGGCCCTGGCCATTAAATTTTGTTAATAATCTTTGTGGGCATTGATCCAGACTTGATGAATAAGGAGAGGGACTTTCATGAACCTCAGAAGGTTGAATTCTGTGTGTTCATTTGGTTACCATTATTGGCTATTGGCCCAAACATTATTTTTCATTTTGAAAAATGTTCCTCTGGGCTGCTTGGGTATGCTTTGGGCTTGTGTTAAATCCTTGATGTATCAGAACATCTCACTGGATGTAAGGTCTTTAGATGAATATGAAAACAAGAGGCTGGGGAGCTAGAACACATGTTGAATCAATGAAAAAAATTATGTTGAACTTTTGTCTATGAGCAGAAATACTCTGTACCTTCTTACTTATCTTCAAAGTGATTTTTCTTCATTTGCAAAATAGGCCTCAAGACAGGGTGGTAAGTCTTGGTTAGTAATTATATTTTTTCTTACTTAAATGAGTTTCAAAATCTTACATCAGCTGGCTTTTTAACATAGCTGATTATATGCAGGAATCAATCAATGTTCTGTCATGCCATACTCATTCAACTATAGCAAAAATGTTTCTGAGACCAGCAACTAGTCATTTGAATTGAGGAATGTGATTTTTTACAATCTTAAATATGTGGTGTTGTTTACAGTCTGGTTAAGAATTAAGGGAGATCAAACCCTTTTCCTAGGTATCATTGGCAAATATGTTTTTCCATACTATCGGTTCTCTTTTCATTTTAATGCTGTTTTCTTTAGCTGTGCAGAAGCCTTTTATTTTGATGTGGGAGGGCTGTGGTGGGGGGAAATGGAGACAACTGTACTTGAACAACAATTTAAAAAGTTAGAAAAAGTTTTTAAAAACTTAAAAAGAAGAATTAAGGGAGAAATGTATTCTAGTGTAGAATCAGATAAAGAAGGAGCACTGTAGGTTTTGGGGGAAAAAAACTGCCATTCTTAAGCATCTACTATGTACTAGACACTTTACATACCTCATTTCATCAATCTTCACCAGAAACCCTGTATTATTCTTATTTTAAAGAGGAGATACAAAGAGGTCATATGACTTTTTTAAAAGGCTTCTAGCTAGTAAGTTGTAGATCTAGAATTTTTAAAATCATTTTTTATTTTTCAATTACAGTTTACATACTAGTTTCAGGTATATAGCCCAGTGATTGGGCATTATATAACTTACTAAGTTATCAACCCAACAAAACTCATACTTATCTGGCACCATACATAGTTATTAGAATATAATTGACTATGTTCTCTGTGCTGTACTTTATATCCCCATGACTTTTCTGCAACTACCAATTTGTACTTTTTAATCCCTTCACCTTTTTACCCAATCTCCTAACCCCCTCCTTTCTGACAACTGTCAGAATGTTCTCTATTATCTACGAGTCTGTTTCTGTTCTGCTTGTTCATTGATTTTGTTTTTTAGATTCGATTGTTGATAGATATGTATTTGTGGCCATTTTGTTGTTCATATTTTTTATTGTTTTTTTCTCCCCCTTACTGGTTTGGTGGTGATGAACTCCTTTAGCTTTTTTTTATTTTTGTTTGAGAAGCTCTTCATACGCCCTTCAATTCTAAATGATAGCCTTGCTGGGTAGAATAATCTTGATTGTAAGTTCTTGCTTTTCATCACTTTGAATACTTCTTGCCAACCCCGTCTGGCCTGCAAAGTTTCTGTTGAGAAATCAACTGATAATCTTATGGGAGTTCCTTTGTAGGTAACTAACTGCATTTTTCTTGCTCCTTTTAAGATTCTTTCTTTGTCTTTAACTTTAGGTGTTTTAATCATGATGTGTCTTGGTGTGGGCTTCTTTGGGTTCATCTTATTTGAGACTCTCCATGATTCCTGGACTTGTCTATTTCCTTCAACAGGTTAGGGAAATTTTTCTATCAATTTCTTATTCTCTCCTCCCTCCAGTATCCCAATGATGCAAATGTTGGTACAACTGAAGTTTACCAGAAGTTTCTTATAGTATCCTCATTTTTAATTCTTTTTTTCTGTTCTGATTGGATATTTTTTGCTTCCTTATCTTCCCAGTTTCTTATGTGATTCCCTGCTACATTTACTCCACTTTTGATTCCCTGCAGTGTATTCTTTATTTAAATTAGTAAATCCTTCATTTCTGACTGATTCTTTTTTATGGTTTCCATGTCCTTTTTTATGCTGTTGAAATTCTTGCTAAGTTCATCTACTCTCTCTCTCTGAGTTCATTGAGCATCCTTATAACAAGTTGTTTTTTTTTAATTCTGCATCTAGTAAATTGCTTGTCTCTATTTTGTTCAGTTCTCTTTCTGGATTTTGTTCTGTTCTTTCATTTAGGACATGTTTCTTTGTCTCCTCATTTTGGCAGCCTCCCTTTGTTTCTATGTATTATGTAGAACTGCTGCATTTCCCAGGCTTGGTAGAGTGCCCTAATGTAGGAAGTATCCTGTAAGGTCCAGTGGCACAGCCTTCTCATTCATCTGAGGTAGGTACTCTAAATATGCACCTCTCTGAGTCCCTCATGCGGCCTGTGCACACCCTTCTGTTGTAGTTGAGACTTAATTATGGTTGTCACATCAGTAAGAGAAATTTACCCCCAGGCAGATCAGCTACAAGGACTGGCTGCAACCACAAGGGAGGATCAGCTGTGCAGGGGTCCACCACACAGAGCAGGATTTACTTCAACAGGGCTATGGTTCCCACTGAGTGCAACCCTTGAGTGTGTTGCTTATGGAGGTAGATGGGTTGTGCTTTGATGTGGTCTGGAGCTGTCCACTGGGTGTGCTGGCTCTGCGACCACCTGGGAGGTACAGCAAAGGTCAGCTGATACCTGTGTGCTGGCCAGGGCCACCTGGCATGAGTTACAAAGTAATCTGCAGAAGACTGCTACATGCACTTGGCTTGGAGGTATACAAGAGGCCAAGCTTTGAACCAAAGCTGGTTGCCCCTAGTGTCAAGCCTGGGGTATTTAGCAAGAGGTACAAAGTACACAGAGGCCAGTTGCTGCTTATTTGAAAGATTTCAGGAAAGTCTGAAGCGTGAGATAAAATATGCCATTTGTATGGAAAAGCTACTAGAAATAGCTCGGGTGGGCCAGCCAGTTGGGTGGAGCAGGGCCTTGGGGAATCACCAGGATGAGTGAACAGTGTTAGCCAGGTTGATGGGAACTCAGATATGGTGCCCTGGTGCTGGCTCTTTGGGATTAAGGCCTACTAAAGAAATAATGGCCTTTGCCAGCACTTCTGTCCAGGAGAAAGTTAGCCCTCCAGTTCTCATCCTGATGACTATTCAATTCCTCCGGGTATGTCCTGGTGCCTTTTGTACTACTGGCCCAGCTCAGAGGGAGAGAGTCTGAGTAAGTCCATGCTCAAGCCCATTAAAAGGGGCTTCCTGGTACTCCAGAAGACCCCCATCTCACTGAATTACAATACCTGCTGGTTTTTACAGCCAGAAATTATAGGGACTTCTCTTTCTGGCACTGGAACCCTAAGCTGGGAGGCTTGGTGTGGGACTGGGACTCTTTACTCCTCAGGTGGGACCTCTGCAGTTGAGATATCCTTCTCACATCTCCACTCCTCCTACAGTCTCAATGCAGCTTATTGTTTATATCTTTAGTTGTAGGACCTCTGTTCATCTAGAATTCAGATAGTTCTGAATAATGGTTGTTCTGTAGTTTAGTTATAATTTTGATGTTGTAGGAGGATGCGAGTACCTACATCACTATCTTGACCAGAAGCCCTTTGAAATTGGAATTTTAACTAAGGTTTGCTAGCAACAAAAAAGGAGAGTGGTTGAGCACAGTTTTTTGTGTCAACATAACTTAACTTGCAGCAAAATCTTTTGTAAAACAGGCTCAAAACATGAAAATTGTGTGGCTCCAGTCCTGACCTATTAAATCAGAATTTCTGGGAGATTGGACAGAGAATACTCTGTGACTTCTGTGTACCCCAAGGTTTGAGAATCACTGCTATATCATATAGATAAATTATGCTCCCATTATTTTGCCAAATACATGGTGTTGCCCTGCAATTAAATTCCCTTGAAGTTTAACCTTGTTTTATCACCAGCTATTTCTCATTCTTTATGGATGCAGTGAGAATTTCTGAAAACTCTGCAGATAAAAATATGAGAAGATTAAATTTTAGACTCAAACTGGGCTACAAGGACTTAGCATTTTCTCCTTAGACAACTGGTATGAACTAGTGATACAAGACAATGGAAGAGTAAGAAGAACAAGAGCTGACATATTTTCTGTGTGTGGATTCATGACAAGAACCACGACTGGGCTACATCTGTTTACTGTGGTTTCTTAATGACTGATGCAAGTTTTAACTGATAAAAGCATAGATTTTCCCCTACTTGTTCTGATAGACTGATAGCTGTGTGCTAATCTGTCTTCCCCTCTATTTCTTTTTCTTTCTTTCTTTTTTTTTTTTTTGGTGGTCATTAAGTGCAGTTAATGCCTTGAATAGCTTAGACTTTGAGAAGACAATGAATCCCTGGAAACATTATTGTCAAAAATTTAATTTAAAAAAAGTTAGAGATAGACAAAAATCAAGCGCAGTAATTTTTTTCAAAAATAGGAAAGGGGGAGAAAAGAATGGAAGAGTTTGTATTAGACCATTTTTTTCATAAACCCAAAATAAATGGGCCCTGTCCTAAATAATTTATATTTGAGCAGACATGACAGATTGAAAAGAGATGAGGGCAGTTTATGCTTTTCCTATTGTGATGCTTTCCAAAGATGGAAACGGCTTACTGTAGAAATGTAGGAGGCATGGATTTTGGCACCAGCATGTGGTTTTCTTTTTCAATATCTCAGTGTATTTTAAAATAAGAGTATATAAGGTCACCTGTTCAATCTGCAATATTCATTATGAGCTTAACAAATATTTATTGAATGCCCTTTATATCAAAAACCTCTGAGATTTAAAATACTAAACTCCTAGTCAGGGAGAAAGGAGACACAAGTTCAAGCCTCAATTCCTTGTGTGACTTCAAGCTGGTTGCTCATTTCCTCTGACACTCAATTTCTTTTTCTGTAAAAACATGCCAAATATTTTTGAGGGCCTTTCAGTCTGTATCTGTTTTTATGGTTATGTCACAAGGAGAGTCTGATTTTTTTTTGTGTGGATTAGGAGATTTTGAGTGAAGTTATCATAAGTTTAAATTAGTGAAAAATTACAATTGTACAGAAAGATACTTAACACCAACATAATGGTCATTATTTTGGGAAAATATATTCAGATAATATGAGTCCGATCAAGGTCCCTAGTCAGTGTCTGCCTGTTTTTGAGACAGTTATAAAATTAGTTCTGCTAATAAAATAAAATGCTGATGTTTAAGTTATAAAATGGAGAGGAGCAAGTCATAAAACATTTGCATCCTGATCACCCTGTGAGCTACTGTATTCCATTTATTTTTGAACAGCTCTACTGAGGTATAATTAATTGATGTACAATAAACTGCACATATTTAAATCATACTATAAGTTTTGACACGTGACAAATGCCCTCACGTTCAATATGACTTATGAATCCATCATCACAATAAAGATACTGAACATGGACAGCACTCTCAAAAGACTTACACTCTTTTGTCATCCTTCCCTTCCACTCCTGCCCATAACACCCCCTCTTGCTCACCCTTCTGGCAACCAATGATCTGCTTTCTGTCACTATACATTAGTTTACAGTTCCTAAAGTTTTAGAAAGATTTTATTTATTTATTTTCATGGAGAGGGAAAGGGAAGGAGAAAGAGAGGGAGAGAAACATGATCTGTGGTTGCCTCTCATGAGCCCCCTACTGGGGCCCTGGCCTTCAACCCAGGCATGTGTCCTGACTGGAATCGAACCTGCAACCTTTTGGTTTTCAGGCCCACACTCAATCCACTAAGCTACACCCACCAGGACCTAAATTTTTTAATAAATAGAATTATATAGTATATATTCTTTTTTTGTCTGCTGTCTTTCAAGCCAAATGATTTTTTTAAATTTATTTATTTTTAGAGAAGAAAATCAATCATAGCCTGATGTGATGCTAGAACTGGAAAGACCTTAGCAATTGTCTCGTCCAGGGATGGCAAACAGCTGGCATGAGGGGCCTCATTCCTCCATCCCGAGCTTACGGCTAATTTATCATAAAACACTCTCCCATTGCATCAGGATTCATCTCAGCTACCTCAACTCAGTACCCCAGGCAGCCACTACCAATCACTCAAATCAGGACTGTAAGATAAAACCTATTTGCAATTCAGCATCTAGTCCATTCTCTTAATTTTACAGATACAAGAACTGAGGCTTCCAATCAGTGGCAGGGCTCAAAATGGGACCAGATCCCCAACTGAGCATAATCATTGCTGAATGTTTCCATAGTCCTAAACGGTGAAACATCTTTGTGCGAATACATGATGGCAAAGTAGATGTGTAGACACAATATGACAGAGCTGACCTGGTAATAAAGATTGAGACTTTCAATGTGTTTTGCTTATTGACAGACTGAGCTCAGGTAAGAAATGGAAACTTTTATCAATAGAACAAAAAAATTTTCCACTGATTTAGAAACTAATTCTGTTTGTCAAGCAAGTTCAAAGAAAAGACTAGCATGAGATTTTTGTTTGTTTGTTTCTGTTTTTGCCTATCCAACTTTATATCGAGCCAGAAAAGAATATCCATATAAATTTCAGAGTCATTAGAAATCTCCACTCACTTTAAAATCCTTCTCCTATGTCAGCTCCTGGTAATATTAAGTTCCTCTAGTAAATATATAGCCTATCAGTACACACGGAATGATTATACTGAAAAATAAATTCCTGTAGAGTGAAAGAATTTTAAATTAGGGTGTCAATAATCATCAATAGATTATTTTTAAGGTCAGTTGGTGATAAAGAAATGGAAAAGAGAAAGCATATTGCAAGACAAAGGATGTAGATGGAGTCTGGGACAACACAGAGTATTTTATTTTTAACAATATTGAGGAAGCGTGAGGATTAATTGATTCACCCAAGTTCTTTCCGGTAAAACCAGTTCTGACCCTGAATCTCCTGACCTAATTCACATTATACACTCTACTGTACTGCACCCATGTCTGGTCATTCCTCAGAGACCTTGTCCATGACCAAAAATTACCTAATAAATACTAGATAATCTCTAATGTTAAGTGAACACTCACTAGGTGCTAGGCCATACAGGCACAACCTGTTTTACTGCTCTGTTCTTTATTGTGCTTTGCACATACTGCATTTTCTACACATTGAAGGTTTGTGACAACCCTGTATCAAGTAAGCCTATCAGTGCCATTTTGCCAATAGCATTTTCTCACTTCATGCCTCTGTGTCACATTTTCGTAATTCCCATAATACTTCAAAATTTTCATTATTATATTTGTTACAGAGACCTATGATTCATGATCTTTGATATTACTATCATAATTGTTTTAGAGTGCCATGAACCACACCCATGTGACATCAGATTTAATCAAGAAATGTGTGTCTTCTGACTGCTCCATTGGCTGGTTGTCCCCCTATCTGTCTCCCTCTCCTCAGGCCTCCCTATTCCCTGAGAAACTAGAATATTAAAATTAGGCCAATTCATAAGCCTTCCATAACCTCTAAGTATTCAAGTGAAAGGAAGAGTTGGGAAGGAACACAAAGGAAGAACATCTCTTACTTTAAATCAAAAACTCACAATGATTGAACTTAGGAAGGCATGTCAGAAGCTGAGACAGGTTGACTACTAGGCCTCTTGTACCAAAGAGTTAGCCATGCTGAAAAGGCAAAGGAAAAGTTCTTGAAGGAAATTAAAAGTGCTACTCTAGTGAGCACGTAAATGACAAGAAAGCAAAACAGACTTACTGATTATATGGAGAAAGTTTTAGTGATCTGCATAGAAAATCAAACCAACTGCAACATTCCTTTCAGTTAACATCTAATTCAGAGCAAGGCCCTGAATCTCTTTAATTTTGTGAAGGTTGAGAGAAGTGAGGAAGTTCCAGAATAAACATTTGAAGCAAGTAGAAGTTAGTTCATGAGATTAAGTAAAGAAATCATCTACATAACGTAAAAGTACAAGGGTGAAGCAGCAAGTGCTGATACCAAAGCTGCGGCAAGTTATCCAGAAGCTCTGGCTAAAAAATGAACGGAGATGGCTAAATTAAAAAACAGATTTTCAATGTAGAAGAAATAGCCTTATATTGGGGGAAAAGCCATCTAGGACTCTCATAGCTGGAGAGGAGAAGTCAACACCAGGCTTCAAGACTTCAAGGCTTCAAAGGACAGGCTGATTCTCTTGTTAGGGGATAATGCCATTGGTAACTTTATTTATTTTTTCCAGTGATTTTTTAAAATTTTAATTGTTATTCAAGTACAGTTTTCTGTCATTTACTCCCCCCAGTTCACCCCCCCACTGCTCCCAACCTCCTTCCCATTTCTACCCCCCTTAGTTTTTGTCCATGTGTCCTTTATACTTGTTCCCATAATCCCTTCCCTTTTTCCTCTGAAATTCCCTCCCCTCTCCCCTTTGGTTACTGTCATCCCATTTTCTATTTCAATGTCTTTGGTTATATTTTGCTTGCTTGTTTGTTTAGT
>PVKM010008500.1:0-38861 GCA_004027735.1 Carollia perspicillata
TGATTCTTCAACCAAACTTATCAAGAAAAAAAGAAAGGACCAAAATAAATGGGAACAAGACAGGGGTGTCCCCTTTCATGACTCTTGTTCAACATAGTACCGGAAGTCCCAGCCACAGAAATCAGGCAAGAAAAAAGAGTAAAAAACATCCAAATTGGAAAGGAGGAAGTAAAACAGTCATTATTTATAGATGACATGATACTGTATATAACAAACCCTAAAGACTACCAAAAAACCTACTAGATCTAATGAATAAATTTGGCAAAGGAGCAGGATACAAAATTAATATTCAGAAATTGGTGGTATTTTTATACACAAATAATGAGCTATCAGAAAGAGAAAGTAACAAAACAATTTCATTTGCTATTGCAACAAAAAAATAAGGCACCTAGGGATAAATTTAACCAAGGAAGTAAAAGACTTGTACTCCCAAAACCATACACATTGAAAAAATTGAGGAAGATACAAATCAGTGGAAGCATACATGGTGTTCATGGATTGGAAGAATTATGGACATTTGGGTTAAAATGTCCATACTACCCAAAGCAATCTATAGACTCAATGCAATTTCTATTAAAATACCAATGACATATTTCATATATCTAGAACAAATATTCCAAAAATTTATATAGAACCAGAAAAGAGCCTGAATAGCCTCAGCAATCTGGAGAAAGAAGAACAAAGTCAGAGGTACCACAATACCTGATATCAAACTATACTATAAGGCCATTGTAATCAAAATAGCCTGGTTGTGTCATAAGAATAGGCATATACCTGGCTAGTGTGGCTCAGTGGATTGAGCACCAGCTTGTGAATCAAAAGGTCACCAGTTCGAACCCTTGTCAGGACACATGCCTGGGTTTTGGGCCAGTTCCCCAGTTAGGGGCATGCAAGTGGCAAATAGCTGACATTTCTCTCCCTCTCTCTTCCTCTTCCTTCCCCTCTCTTAAAAAATAAATGAATAAAATCTTAAAAAAAAAGAACAGGTATATAGATCAATGGAACAGGAGACAGAGCCCAGATATCAACCCACATCTTTATGGTCAATTAATATTTGACAAGGGAGGCAATACCATACAATGGAGTAAAGACAGTCTCTTCAGTAAATGGTGCTAGGAAAATTGGCAGGTACATACATAAAAAAAAATGAAACTAGACCACCAACTTACACCATACCCAAGGATAAACTCAAAATGGATAAAAGACTGAAGTGTAACTCTTTTTAAGTGTAAGTCTTAAGTGTAAGTATAAGTCTAAAAACCATAAAATCTTAGAAGAAAATATAGGCAGTAAAGTTTCAGACACCCCTTGTAACAATTTCTTTGTGGCTATGTCTCCTTGAGTAAGAGAAATAAAGGGAAAAAAATAAACAAATGGGACCACATCAAATTAAAAAGCTTCTGCATAGCTAAAGAAACCATCAACAAGATGAAAAAGGAACCCACTGTATAGGAGAACATATTCACCAATGATACATCTGATAAGGGGTTAATTTCTAAAATGTATAAAGAACTTATGCAACTTATACCAGGAAGACAAACAATCTAATTAAAAAATGGGCAAAGAACCAAACAGACACTTCTCCAAAAAGGGGATACAGATGGCCAATAGATATGTAAAAAATGCTCAACGTCACACACTCTCTCCCTTCCAGGAGCACACACTCATTTTTTCTCTTCTCTATCCCCGTCATCCCCCCACCCCCCACGGGCATGCATCTCCTAAACCCCAAGGGACCCCACGAGGCCTGCAAACAGGGAGCAATGGGCAGCAGCAACAGCAGCTTGTCCCAGGCTAACCCCCCATCCTATCCCCGAGGCCTTCTTTGTTCAGCATGATCTCACTAAATTAGGATATTTCTGAAAACATAAACAGCAAATCTGAAATGAATTATTTTCCCACTTTTATTCCTTCTACAGTGTTTATGACATAATACATATTGTATTATTTTAATATTCAAAAAAGAGTTTATAGTGAAATCCAACTTTTATTTAATGCATTCCATTTAGGAGGAGCCTGGGCTGGGTTAATTCAGGTCCTACCTATTTAGAATACGTTATAATTGATGCAGAAGCTGGACTGAAGTTTTCCTTCGATAAGCAAAACCTTTTTCCCTAGATTTTTGGAAAATAATAATGCAAAAATATTTCGCAGAGATAAATGAAATGAGAAGACAAACTACAACATCTTTAAGTTACCTAAAGTACTTTGGAATCACCTTTTATTTGCGGATAATTAATATTGCTAATTAGAAAACTTCTCCATTGATTGAATTGCTTCTCTAGTGACACATGTTTGATAACAGTCTGAATGACTCACTGCATTATATGGTTTGGAGATACTGATTCTATTATACTATTTACAGACAAACAAATAAGCAAATATTAGATTTAAAAGCTATAATTACTTTAAAGTTGTAGAATTCAGACTTAGCGTGCATTTGTTCGGATGTTCTTGATTAATTCTAATCAGCACAATATTACTACAGTGCTATCTGGGCTCACAAATTAAATCAAGCACATTCATTCTTGGGTATGCAGAGCCTTAACTCTGGCATTGAAAGAACACTAAACATTCAAGAAAGAGACATTATTCATATAGTTTAACCATTTACCATAGGGAATGTTTTAAAATCTGTCATGAAATTATTTCTTCAAAAAATAATGTTTGTAAGTACTACAGCATAGTATTTTGCATGATGCTGCCTACAGAAAACATTTCTGAAAAAACTGTCTACACATAAGTCATTCCAAATCATTGGCATAATCCATTAGCAATGCTTTTAGCATATGTCTTGTGAGTCCTAAATTAAGCTTTGGTATTTTTTCTCGTATTATCTCATTAGCGATATAGAAAACAGCTTGTTATTTACAACTATTTAACACTGCTCTAGACCCTATTGGATTCCAACTCTGAGACTGAAATCTCTCCAGTCCCACACTGTCTTTGGGTGCAATGCGGCGAGGATGGTGTTTACTCCATTAAAACCTAGTAAATTAAAGAAACAGAACTGTGATATCAGGATGAATTAAACAGAATGATGCCAAAAGGACACGTCTATCTACAAGTAAGCTTTTAATAATATATATGTTCCTATGAAAGAAGAACTTCACAGCCAATTTAGTTCGAGATCAATTTTCTGATCACCTAAGAAACGTTGTTTTGAATAGGTTCCCACCTCATGTAAGTAAAAATAAGTCTCCCGAACATGGCCGATCTTCTAGAAGTGGTGACATAAGGATAGAATTAATTTACAATTTTTGGTAGAGATTTCCCATGAAGTCTTCATTTCTAAACCTCCATTTCATTTTCCTGTAAATGTCAAAGTCACTGTTGAGTAAAATTGGTTCCGTTCCGTGTGTGTAATGAACTCCACTGACATGTGTCAAACAGCGCTGGCATCTCTCGTCATGTCGCATTTCTCTGGTGCCAATGAATCATTATGGCACCAGCCATCAAGTGAGGCCTGGTTTTTTTGGTAAATGTTTATATTTGTGGATAATTTGCGAATCTGCTTGCAAACTGATGTATTTCCAAATGAAGCTATTCTACAGTGTTACCCTCATTCTGAAATCATACTCCACACATTGCGTTAATGAAGACAAAGTCAAATGTGTTACAGCACATAAAATGGTGTTAAATGTGTAGTTGAAGCTCAAGGAGTATTTGTTGATTTGAAATACTCACTTGGGACAAAGAAAAAACCCCATAAACTTGAACTAGAGGATATAGAAAAAGTTCTCTTTCCATACGAGGGGAAAAGTTTAAACTATTTTATCGGGAGATGAGATATACGCTTAAGAACGGACTCTGGCCCTCTGTGAGTTGGGGAGAGAAGCTCAATCCTGCCCAATCCTGCTGGGCAAGTAGGGGACGGATGTATGGTTCAATTTCTTTATCTACAAAATGGGGTGATACCGACAGTGCCTACCTACCTCAGAGGTTGGCTGTGAGGACAAGATGAATAGATTCACGTGAGGTGTTAGCTATGACGTTGGCCACAACTCCCTAACCTGTCAAAAACGTCTTAGGAGTCGACACACACAGGCCATTCCAAAGCCAGTTTGCCTCTTGCGCATTTCTTGTTTTGCCTAGTAGATCAAAAAGCTGCAATCAGGCGCTGATTTTGCAAGATCGTTACATGTCCCTTTTTGGATTAACTCAGAAGATCTGGCAAATTTGTATTCCTGGAGTGGAGGGAGCCCTTCCCTACTGATCTTATCAGCACTGCCCCGCTCCCTGGTATTTAATTGCCATTCCTTCCCATTTGCCATTTCACAGTAGTTTTCTTAAACTGCTTCCTTCATTCCTTTATCCACACTGTCTGGCTCCTGAGGGCCTCTGGGCTTGTGGCTGCTGTCTTTTCTCAAAAGATTTACTCATGAACCAAAAGAGAAGAGAAAGCATTTTATACATTAGCTATTCATGGCATGGATTTTAAACATTTCTGTAACAAGCTATATGTCTAAGTTGCCGAAATGTATGAAAGACTTGGTTTCATATTACTCCCTGCTTGTAAGTTAGGCTCTCTGGCAGCTACATTAATTCTTTTGGACGCATAGCCATTTAAGACAAAGAAGCTTGAACAAGCCTGGGAGATGTTAAAACCCACTTGCACATTAGTGTGAATGGTTTCTGTGAGTTTATTCTTCCTGCAATTGATCAATGAAAGGGCAGCCCGTGAGTACGGGCTGGGGGCTACGGGACGGCAGAAGACAAGGGCACCTTAGTGAGTATGCATTCAAAGAGATTTAACTTTATTAAATTGCAAAACAAATCACATGGCTAGATTTATCATTAAGTCACTGTGAAACTTGGCACACCACAGATGATTTTTAATGGCTCATGCTTGTGTAAAGTCTTAGGAGGGGTAGAGCTGTATTTACTTTTGCTGATACAATGTCTAAGCCTCTTGTTGTTGATGACACGAAGTCTAACTCATAAATAATAATATTAGTTAAATTTGCTATGTTCCATCCCTGAACGTACTATGTACTAGCACTGTACTAAGTACATCACAAACAGGTTTTCACTTAATCCTCAGGACAATCCTGGGAGGTAGATAGTATTCTTAAAATTTCTGCGGAGGAGAAACTGAAGCTCAGAGAGGCAGAGAAACTTGTCTATGGTCATGAAATGAGTGTGTGATGAAGCCAGATGCTAGCCGTGTCATCAGACTCCAGAGTTCTCACTCTGAGCCCACTCCGAGGAGTCACAGGCCAGGCTGCTGCCCACGATAAGTGCTCAATATAGCCGAGACCTTAGAACCGAGTCCTCACAACTCCCTAAAATGTAACAACAATGCAGGTCTCTGAGAAGTAAACATAGTCGTCACAAAGCATGAAAGCAAAATGAGAATAGCAAACGTTCGCTCTGTGCCAGGCGATGGGCTAAATGCTCTGTAAACACGAAAATCTGAAACAACAGCCCCTTGAGATGCACACCATCATTCTCAGGTTCCACTTCAGAGGGGAGAAACGCAGGCTTACGGGGACTGCATACTCTGCCCGCGGAGGCACAGCCAGCGGTCGGCAGAGCTTGGATACGAGCCAGCTAATCTGGAGGCTCCTTTTTAACCAGGACACTCACTCGCTCATTTGTATTTCGCTCATGGAAACAGCATTTAGGCTTTATTTACTCTCGTTTCGGACAAAATTTGAACAAATTTATCATCAGGTTTCTAAATCCTCAGCAAATTAGAGGGATGAAGTAAGGAGAGCTGGAGGCCGGAGTGCCGACGTTAGTGGGAGGGGGTGGCTGCAAGGCACCAGGCGGAAGAACCAAGGACAGAATGGATCGAGCAGGGGCTGGCCTTCCAGAGCGGCGATGGGCTGTGTTTCTGTGCCAAGAACCGTGCCTGCACATAGGGCCACCAGATAAACATTTGTGAAATAAGTCAGTGCGTGGATGAATGCATGAGCGACTGAATGTAAGACTGATTAAACACATGAATTAAGGATGATATGACTAACGACTGTAAGAGTGGACATATCAATACTGCGCAGCACTGGAGGAGATCCAGCGCATGAATATTTATAATGACGGCCCTGTGTCATTAAGAAAAGGTCCCGTTCTTTTGAATGTTTGCTCTGAGAAGGCACGGAAATGTAGAATAAATGCAGGCAGAACCACTGTCGATGTTGTTACAGTGGCATTTAGAAGAGCTGGTTTGAGGTCTTACTCTTTCTCACTGCCTGTGTTGTCTCAGGCGGGCTGCTCCCCATCTCTGGGCTTTTGTTTCGTGTGAAATCAGGGCTGGCAAGCGAAGGCCCAGGATGGAACCGCTCTGTGGTTGGAAGCACGGAGCGTGTGCGCCCGTTTGTATCCCAGCATAAATACTTATTAGTCTTGAGAAGATGGCCGGTAACCTGATACTAGGGGCTTCAGTTTCCTTCTGTGGAGGAGCCTGATAAAAACAGTGCTCCTCTTTCTCTTCCAAGTGCCGAAGAAATTGAGAAATAAAACAAAGGGTGTTAGATGGAAACCAAAAGATCACCTTTATTACTAAAATAGAACATGCCAGGCTGGAAAGGTAGCTTATTTTGAGAGCCCAGTGGGCTTGCTAAGTAAACCCCAGCATTACGCAGACTCTCCCTGGAGTCGGGGGTTACATTTTATTTGGTTTTCACTTTTACAAATGCACAAGTGGTTGCTACCTCAGGAGAGCAGGCCCCAGTTCTACCGTTGGGAGCCACAGGGTATGAGTTTCTGCTCCCATCTCTGGCCAGCTGAGGTACAGAACGCACAGGTGTGAAGAAAGCTATTGAGAGGAATCTGCTTTAATCCTCATTAATTAAAAAAGATCATTAAAGATATCAATGATCCCGACAGCCAGTAAATCACTTATTAATGACCAGCAGTTCTTGTATTTAAAGTTTTCCTTTTCAGAGTTATTTACAGTCTCACTAAAAGGAAGAAAGTATGAATAATTTAATGATGGGGAGTTTGAAGCTTCCCTTAAAATATTTTTCACTTCAATCATTCAGTGCATGATGGACAAAATGAATTCTACCTCTCTTCACTGTTCCCAGTACACACCATGCACACACACACAAAATGACAAAATGGATAATGATCCAGTTGCACATTTGTCAGTAATATTGAAAAGCTACAATGGCTATTCGCACCGAAAAGTAGAGCACTATTTACACAGATGTAACCCTCTCCACCAAGTTATGATGGGAAAAAAATCAAAGCCCCAATTACTATTTGGATAGCTTCATTCATTCAATGTGTTCTATGTAACACTTCATTTGCAGGGAATTTACACCCTAAAATAGATGCTTCTTATAATATCTTGGTATAATGATTTAGAAGAAATGGAACAGAGTAAATGTTATATAACAACTCGAAGGGGTACGGCACCATTGAGAGGTTTATTCCCTGAGACTGACGAAAGGTGAAGGGGGCCCATGGAGGTGGGGGCATGGTAACTAATTTAGGCTGAAGTTAAGTGACCATCCAATCAAACTCACACTAGACAGGAAGAAGACAATGTGCTTGAATGGGTTGCTGGGTGTTTTGTCTCTTGTGATTGCCTTCATTTAAAAACTTTAATTAGAACCTCTGTTTACTTGAGTCAAATTGCACATAAAATATCATGCCAGGCATTTTAAAAGGGAATTTTAATTATACCACTAAAGAAATGTCCTTGATCAATGTTTACTAAATACTTACCAGAACAAGTTAATTAATACATGTTTAAATAAGTGAGAGAAGAAGAAGGGATATAAAAAAAGTCACATTCATCTTCCGTCAAGTTTTACTGCCGTTGTCAAAGAAGTTCAGTTTCTAACCGAGCAACTGCGCCGTCGCAGCTCACACGTGTAATTACGAACAACGGGGCACCGGAACGCAGGGACGGCCCGCGGGCAGCTCATGCCCACGGGCAGTTGTTCAAAATAATTGTGCATTGTTCCTTCCTGTTCTACAGTCATCAACTCAAGTGCTGCCCATTTATTAATCTACTCTGTGGTGGAAAATCAGAGTGTTCAGATGCTACTTTTTAAATAGGCCCAGTATATGGCCTTTTGATTATTTAAAGCTACAGAAAAAAATACTTTTTAATAGAAAGAGTATTTCTATTATGTACAAAATGAGTATTTTTAATCAGAATGTTCAGATGCTACTTTTTAAATAGGCCAATATATGGCCTTTTGATTATTTAAGGCTACAGAATATACTTTTTAATAGAAAGAATATTTCTATTATGTACATAATATGTAAAAAATGAAAACTTTTGATGATAGTGAGATTCTAGTTCTCATTTTAATATGCTACCCCCTTTTCGGCCTTATTTGTCCTTTTAGAATCCCCATCCCCCTACCTATTAACGTAAGCCCTAACTGCCTGTGTTAGGAACGAGAGATAGTGGAAAGCAGTTGATGATCTGCTAGGAAAATGAAATGAAATCTTTCTGCCATTTGCCCTGTTATCTCAGTGGCTTTATGAAAAAAAAATCAGAAGAGAAAGTATCCAAAATAGTTATGCAGTCCATTGGAGACAGAAAATTGCAAATATCCCATCAATGATCCATTATTAAGAAACTCATTCTCTTCATCATTCCTGTAGTTGTTTGTTCCCGTATTACTGAAACTGGTTGCCACATTTCTCAAATCCTCTGTGGAGCTGCAAACTGTGCAAGTCTGGAAAATGACAATGACTTAGGAGTAGGCTGCCCTTGGTTATCCTGTTTGAAATTCCACAGATGGGCATGGCCAGGCCAGTTGAGACAGTTCAGTTAAGCCTCCACTGGTTTGTTATCAAAATTGCCTATGATGATATCTGATGTAAAACACTTACCACATTGTCATATAAACAGGCAGTAAATATAAGCCAGTATTGCTTTTGGTATCATTGCTTACCAAGAGCGCATCTTACGCAGTGCACTGCACTGCCTTTGGGATTGACCCAGAGACAATCAGTAGTCTTCGGGTCAGTAAACATTAGTAAAAAACGTTAAGTCAAAATATTATACAAGGAAGCTTATTTGAAAAACAATAAACAGAAAAGCCTTTGTCTTCTACATATTTTTCTGTAAAGAAGAAAACATTACACCTCCCCCAAAAGGCATGTTTGTTATTTAAGCATGCCATTGACTTGCTCTGTAATTTCAGCTGGCAGGGGAAAGAAAATTTCCTAAAGTATTTTTCCTAATAAAATAAGGACCTGAGCTGCCAGTATGTTTGCACACCTACCAATTATGAAATGAGTTTCTCTGGATATTAAAACTAAGCCAAAATGTAATTTAGTCCTATAAATTACTGTCAAACACAGCTATAGTTCCATTTGGAGAATTAGGAATTATTATTTGATTAGCAATTGATTAATAGATTTCTTAAAACCTATATTGTATTGATTATGCTATTATAGTTGCTCTGATTTTCCCCCTTTGCACCCCTCCACCCAGCACCCCTCACTCCCTCAGGCAATGCCCCCACCATTGCTCATGTCTATGGGTCATGCATATAAATTCCTTGGTTACTCTATTTCCTATACTGTAATTTACATTTCCATGGCTACTCTATAACTATCTATTTGCACTTCTCAATCCCCTCATCTCTTCACCCATTCCCACCCCCTGCCATCCTGCATCTGGCAACTATCAAAACGCTCTCCATATCCATGATTCTGTCTCTGCTGCTCTTGTTTGCTTAGTTTGATTTTTAGGTTCAATTGTTGATAGATATGTATGTTTTGCCATCTTATTCTTCATAGTTTTGATCTCCTTTTTCTTAAATAAGTCCTTTTAACATTTCATATAATAATGGTTTGGTGATGATGAACTCTTCTAGTTTTTTCTTGTTTTGGAAGCTCTTTATCTGGCCTTTGATTCTAAATGGTAGTTTTGCTGGATAGAACAATCTTGGCTGTAGGTCCCTGCTTTTCATCACTTTGAGTACTTCTTGCCAGTCCCTTCTAGCCTGCAGTTTCTTTTGAAAAGTCAGCTAACAGGCTTATGGGAACTCCCTTGTAGGTAACTAACTTCTTTTCTCTTGCTACTTTTAAGATTTTCTCTTTCTCTTTAACCTTTGGCATTTTAATTATAATGCGACTTGAAGTGGTCCTCTTTGCATCCATCTTGTTTGGGACTTGCTGGGCTCCCTGGACTTGCATGTCTATTTCTTTCACAAAATTAGGGAGGTTTTCTTCTCATTACTTTTTCAAGTAGATTCCCAATTTCTCTCTCTTTCTCTTCTCCTTCTGGCACCCCTATGATGTGAATGAATGTTGGACCTCTTGAAGTTGTCCCAGAGGCTGCCTATACTATCTTCATTATTTTGGATTATTTTTCTTCTCATTTTCTGATTGGTTGTTTTTTGCTTCCTTATGTTCCAAATCATTGACTTGATTCTCAGCTTTATCCACTGTACTGATGTTTCTTTGTAAATTGTTCTTTATTTCAATCAGTGTAACCTTTGTTTCTGAGTGGATTTTTTATGCTGTTTAGGTCCTCACTAAGTTACTTGAGCATCTTTATAATTGTTTTCAACTCTGCATCTGATAGATTGCTTATTTCCATTTTGTTTAGCTTTTTCTAAAGTTTTGATCTGTTCTTTCATTTGAGCCATATTTCTTTGTCTCCTCATTTTGACAGCCTCTCTTGTGTTTGTTTCTATGTATTAGGTAGAGATGCTTTGACTCCATGTCTTGGTAGTGTGGCCTAATGTAGTAGGTGTCCTGTAGGATCCAGCGGCGCAGCCTCCCCTATCACTCAAGCTGAGTACTTGAGGTGCACATTTCCGGTGGGCTGAGTACACCCTTCTCTTGTAGGTGAGCCTTGATTGCTATTGGCAGATCAATGGCAGAGATTTACCCAGGCCAGTCAGCTGCAAGGATTGGCTGTGACCATTTACCACCAACCTCTGCCCTCCATGTAGGATCGGTTTTGCAGGGGCAGGCTGGTGGTGCTCCAATGTGGTCTGAAGCTGTCCACTGGATGCAATGGCCTTGGGGCTTCCCAGGTGGTGCAGGCCAAGATCATCCTCCACCTGTGTTTTGCCCGGGCCTCCCTGCCTGAGTTATAAAGCAATCTGAGATGGCTGCTACTTGTGCTGGGCTTGGAGATTCCCAGGGGAAGCCAAGTGGTGCATCTAGGCTGGCTGCTGTTAGTGCTGAACCTGGGGCTCACTAAGGCCAGCTGTTGCTTGTTTGACAGGATTTAGGAAGTGGTGGAGCATGAGCGAAGACCAGCCATTCATATGGAAAAGCAGCTTGGGGTGGGGTGGAGTCTCTGGGGATGTCCAAGGTGGGTCAAACAGTATTAGCCAGGTTGATGGAGTCTCAGATATGGCACCAGCTTGCTAATTGTGTGGGGGAGGAGGGTGGTTAGAAAAGGGACAATGGCCTCTGTGTGCCTTGATGCCAGACACTTCAGTTTATCCCTATATGCCACTGGTGCCTTTCAAGCTGCCACCCTAGTGCTGGAGCTCAGAAGGAATGAGTCTGAATAGGTGAGTCTGTGTGTCAGTTCTTTAAGAGGAACTGCTTGGGGCTCCAGAAGTTTCTTCCACTGACTCAATCCCCACTGGTTTTTGCAGCCAGAAGTTGTGGGGACTTATCTTCCTGGTACTAGAACCCTGGGCTGGGGGTCCTGGAATGAGGGAACCCTGGGCTGGGGGTCCTGGAATGAGGCTGATACTCCTCGCTCCCCAGATACCCCTCCTAATGTTTATCCACCACACATGGGTGAGGGACCATTCTGTTCTGCATTCTGCATCTGGGCCACTCCAACCAGTCTGGTTGGATGTGGTTTCTTTAATTTTGTAGTTGTCAGATTTCCATTCAACTCGATTTCTGATGGTTCTGGCGATGATTGTTCTATATTTTAGTTGCAATTTTGATGTGGTGTGTGAAGAGGTGAGCTGTGCCTGCAATATGCTGCCATCTTCAATTAATGGATTTTAATAAAACTTTATTTTTCCCACCATACAGAACATTTCTGTAAAATTAGCACTTTTCTCCATATGAAGAAAAAATATATATGTACATATATATGTATATATCTATATACACCTTAAAATAACCTTTGAGACTCAAGTGTTTCTGACATCCCAACTTGGGAAGATGCTGTAATTTTGTCATTGAAGTAGAATTTCTTTCAGGTGACTGTAAGTAAAAATCAGGTTCCATGGTTATACATACTCTATTTCACATTTTCTTTAGCAACAGCAAAAAATTTCAATTAATGGAATCTCAGCCAACTACAAATAATGCCAGAAGTGCAATACTTGGTGCTCCAGGTCACGGGCAACCATTAATTAAGATGCAAAGGATCAGCACGAACAGCCCCAAATGCAGATTTTTTTTCCCCAGAAAATTTTTTTTGAAATGGTATGGGCTGAAATATCTATTCAATGCAGACTCAGCTATATGGAAAAAGAGGGAATTGGGTACAATATTTATTTTGCTTGCTCTGGAATTTTTGATAAGGTTCTGAATTGTCATTTTTGAAAATGGAAATGAAAAGAATCTTACTTCAGGATTTTTATTTATAGAAAAAATCATTTGCATTCCATGTTACCTTTATTTTAAGGGAACAGCAAATTAATGCTTTTCCTTTGGAGAGGTGAAAGAGAAGACTAAGATCTTTTTGAAATAATTAAAGCTACCAAATGTGAAATTTGTAACTATGACACACCCTATTCAAAAAATCTCCCCAAATTGCTGAGGCTAAGAGAAATTAATTATCTTCAAGAGACAATTCACAAGCTTTCATACTGTCTAGACCTTCGGGGGCAGTGGAATTGTGTTTATGTGTTTTGTTTCTGGAATGCAGATATTTCTTCAGGCTGCCTTATAGTGATTGCACTCAAACAAGAAGAACTTAAAAAGATCAGTGCAAGTCGCTGGCCTCCAATTTATCACCCACCTATGTAAGATTTAACGGTTGTGTTAACCCGGAGTCTCAAGAATAATTATAGTCTAAAAAAAGTCCTTAAAGTAAAGAGATGAAAAGAACTATATAAAAGCAAGGCTGTCATGAAACAGAAATCGCACAAGCAGGGAACTTTCATCGTGTTGAGTAAGTACTTTAGCATGGATTCTTTTTAAAATTAAGGTGCCCAGTAAGTTGGAAGAAAATAAAATATGTACGATTAGCAAGGGATACCTTGGACCAGAGTAGTTGGATATGAGTCGGAAAAGGACAAAGAGGTATGAATTTTTTTCTCTCGAGTCATTAACCAGCTTTCATTCACAGAAAAGGTATTTCAAATACTTGCTTTGAAAGACTGCTTTAAGGTCTGCTTTTAATTCGAACATTTAAATAGTATCATATTCATGCCAATACATCTTTTTCTTGTTTTGATATTGTTAGGAAGAAAACCTCCTAGACCAAAATGAATCATGTAATTGCTTAAAAGGAGAAATATAACATGCATAATTAATATAAACTTTTAAAACAGTTTCCTCATGTTGGCTAGCTACCTTTGTTTATGTATGATAGACTTTTGCTTTTTAAAAAATGGAACTACATTGAACCGTGTGGAAAAATCTCTGGAGTAAGACTTTAGCAAGTAACCCTCTCAGCCCTTTTCTGGTTATGTCGGTCTGCTCTGGTTATTTCTGCACAGGGTGTAGGCCACTTTTACAGCATTCTGAATTTGGCTAATGCAACTGGAATCAGCCATACTCTAAACCTGAAAAACTCCTAAGAACAAGACAGGGGTCATCATGAAACTCGGGTCATAAATTCTACAAGTGCTTTGAAATTTTTCATATCTTGAAATGCTCCCACCAACTGAAAAATAGTTGTTTTCATGAGAAGTTTTTAAAAATAGAATGCATCACCACTTCTCATAGCTCAACAGATTGCTGTCTGCATGCATGGCAGTTCCCACTGCTCATAACTACAGAGAAAGGACTCCGGCACTTTAGCTGTTTGACAAGACATGGTTATTGCATTTGCCCTCCGAGACATCAAGCCACCTGCCACAGTATCCCAGGATGCTTCTTGTCCAAGTCAACCTTCTCCAGTCAGTGTAGGGACAGGAAACCAATGCGTCTCTAGGTGGAAGTAGCCGGAACATTTTGGCTAAGAGAATGGGCTGTGGAATCAGCCAGGTATAGGTTGAAAATTTTATTTACTTGTGCAATTTTTGGACAGGTTCCATAACTTTTTAAAGTTTTAGCCTTTTTACCTTAAATTGAGGATGATCATATTTGGGTCTCAGGGCAGAATGAGTGACAGGGTGTACAGAATAAGTAGATAGATAGTAGCTATTTTATTGTATATATATATATTATATATATAAATAGTATAAATATATATTAATATATAAATAGTATATAAATATAATATATAAATAATATATAAATATATAATTAATATATACATAATATAAATATATATATATATATTTTGGTGAAAGTCTGATGAATTGGTGACTTTTCCATAATGGCTCTTCAGATACTATGACTACCTGATATGCAAACTTTTCTGCAGTGTTGTCCTGAATAAAGCATCCAATATGTGAAATTATTGAAGCCCTCAATTTTATTTCAAACACTTATACATATTTTCCATTCTATTCAATAATAAATCTGGATTGTTTTATTGCCAAAATCATTTTTGCCCCGCAAATCTTCTTGAAAGCCTGATGCTCCTGTGTTGCCCTCGCACGATGGCCTCTGGCACTGTGTTGGGCATAAAGACAGCCAGCCAGGGGCTCACTGGAGAAAGACCAGGAAACTAAGATTTCTGTAAATTCAATGTTTAAGTTCCTCTGTACGTACGGGTGATGGGGGAGGCTCTCTCACTGATCTCCGCACCTCTGTCCAAAAAGAAACACAGGCAGGGTGGAATTTTGGGTTATCTTCCCCATTAAGTTCTTTTTTTCTATTGTAGAAGCTAGTTTAACTTTTCTTTGTACATTTTTAGTTGATTTTGCTGAGACATAGGACGCAATGGGTAGGGAATGGAGAGAACAAATTTCTATTCCTTAGTGAAAAAATGAGATAAAAAGTACAGCTTATGCGGCTCTCTGGTGCCTCCTACACATCCCTATTTGGTAGCCCATTAAAAAGATACTAAGATAACCTCTGACTCAGGAGGTTGTTCTGGAAATGGCGGCATATGCTCAGCAGAGTTTGAATCCCACCCTATGAGTCTCGGGAAGCTTCTGGGCACCTTCGCAGACTGAGGAGGAAGGTCAGAGGCAAGCTGTGGAGAGCTGGCCATGCAGACAGCTGGGTGCTTTGCTTAGGCTTAAAATATTTTCTTGCAGGTAAAAATTCATGATGATAGTAAGTCATTGTTAAATAAATAAATAGATCATCCATCCATGATCTAAATAGTAAAAAGGATTGTTTGCATCGGTCTCAACCTTCTGTCACTGTGCTAGGTTACACAACTGCTCAGCTTAAAAAGGAAAGCCCCACAGGGTCCCCTGCTCGCCATCAGCCCTTCTGATTCTGTGAGCAGGGGCATGCAGGTTGAGGAAGTCACGGAAGTAGGGTGGTACTTGTTAATGTTTCCTTCTGGGGAAGAGCCGTGAGGGAGATGGGAGAGAGGAAGGAAAAGGGAGAGAGGGAAAGAGAGTTAGCATAAGGACAAAGTCTGTGATGGTCCCTTTATAACTACAACTGGGGAAAGGATCAAACTCAGGATGTAAATTTTCTCCCACAGTCTGGTGACAGTTCATTCATTGGACGTAATATGTATTTGCTCCCGGGGCCCCTGCCGTGGCTGGCCTTCCTTAGCTCCAAACGGGCCGCCGTGTCCATGCCGTGGTGAGACGGTGTCCTACACAGCAGTGATCCAGGCAAGGCTGACCCAGTGAAACTCCCCCTCTGCATCCCGAGCTTGCTTTCTGCTGGAATGGGATGCGGTTCTTCTGCTCCCTCTCTCCCAGCTCCTAGCTCCCACTTCATTAGCTTTACTTTCTGCCCCCATGCTGTGCAGTTTTTAGTGGAAGGAAGGGGGAGGGCGAGGTAATGAATGGGCCAGTTCTTTATTCCTTCTTATCCTGTCAAATTGTTCGGGCTGCTGTTTCCGGGTGCCTCAGGTATGAGACTAAAATGGACTTTGCTCTCCTGGGGCACTTTGATGGGCTCCTCAAAGGTTTCCTACCTCGGGCTCCTCTTCTGCAGTTCCCTTCCCCCAGGCATACCTGGCTCTTTCCAGGGTGGCCTAAGGGGACTCCCTCCATAGCGCCTGGACACTGACATTCTTTCCTTGGAGGTCACCTTACTCCTCCGGGCAGCCCTGCCCTATAGAGGCCTGGGTGACCCCCTGCTATTTCTTTCCCATTTGTCCCATGCCTGTCCTCAGCAAACACTCACACGTCCGTGTCCTGATAAACTCCGGCCATCCCATGAGGCAGGATGCCCCTGGCTCCATCACCTGAATTGTGGTCAGCCCCACTCTCGACCCTATTCCATAGCCCCCTCGCCCCCTCCAGTGTGAGTCAGGAAGTAGTCCCTGTCTCCCTTCCCAACAGCAGGGAACCATCTCCCAACTCTCTGGGGGGTTCCATGGGTGACCCCTAATTCTGAAGTCTCCCTTGATTAGGACTGGAAGCTAGCAGCCCCTCTTACAAAGGCAGGTGGGGACTTGGCCAGGACAGAGCCCTTCGGTACTCTCATCTCAAAGTCCTCGCTCCGACCCCTTCCTTCTGCATCTGGTGGGGGTGGCCCTCCCGGCCTTCACCAGTTGTGCGCGCGGTGGGAGTGGGGGCCACACCCTTGCTGCCCACCTTATCCCTGCAACTCAGTTTCAGCAGAGTGAAGAGGAGTCCCCATCCTTATCACACCCAAACCTGGCTTCATTCGGTGAGGAAAAGTAAGCAAAACCCCCATGATAACTAACATTTAAAAATATATAGGAACACCAACACTAAGTCACTGCGATGCATTTAACTTCTCTGGCAGGTAATCCGGCACTTAGCTTGATTTGACCATAAAAACAAGTCTGCACAAAATCAGTCTGAAACGGTCATAAAAGGAAACGAACTTTAAAACTGTATCCAATTCACATCATGAACTTTTCCTTTAAAAGTGGTATTTATTGGCTTGGTGCCCATCCTGCAAGTGAAGTCTGCAGCAAGCATCTCCTTTGCATGCATTCACGCAATGCGGTTGATTACATCGAACGGAGAGTGGAGGAGATACTGGTTTGTTTGAGAGATATGTAGCAGGGTCCTAGGTTTAAGCATGAGCTGCATTTGCCTCTGGGATTCCAGCAGGTCTAGATGTGCCTGGCAGACTTTTGGGGGCAGCCTGCCCAGAGTCTGGGAGCAGGAGACACCACCATGCCTCCCAGGACAAAAATCGTCCTCCGGGAGGGGTAGGTCAGGCAGACAAGCCTGAACCCGCAGTGAAGCCCCAGCCATCACCTGGGAAAGATAATCCTAAGCATAGTATGACGCTGCCATTGGTTTTGTCTGCTTAGGGATTCGGGGCTGAATCCTACGGAGGATAGGGCTGTAAGTAGAAACTGAAAGAGCTATTTTCACCCAAATCTTCTGAGACACTGAAGACTCAGATGGCCTGCGTAGCTCCAAACCTCATGCTCTGCCTGTGCCTCCCTGGCTGGGAAAAGCAGCACCTGCTTTGTCTGTGGAGTCTGACACAGTCTTGCTTGAAGACTGCCTAGTAACCCCAAATTGGGATAGTTACTTTGCAAGGGGATGCTAATTCTTATGTCCCCACCTTACCAACCCTCACTGCCTCTAGACCTCAGCAAGCCTCACAAGGCCAGTTACAAAATCAGACCCAGGAGAAGAAGGCTGTCTCATGAAAAGAACTGCAAGATTTTTGAAGAAAACGTTTTAGAATGGATTCTCAGGGTGTTACACCAGGTAGGGAAGAACACAATTACAGATCGGGCATGTGTCCAAATGCCGAAGAGTCGTTCTTTGTGGGCTACCATTGAAATGGGCTTCTTAGTTGCTGTCGTGACTAGAGACTGCCAGCTGGCGGAGGACACGTGAAGCATGTGACCTCAAGGGGCAAGGTAGACTTGGCGTGGTGGCAGGCACCCCGGCCAGAGTGGTGCTCCAAGAAGGGGGACCTGCAGAAATCTTTGGTGGTGACGAATGGATCACGGAGATCTCAGGACTGAAGCAGATAATCTACTAAGATCCTCCTTGACCTGGAGAGCCTGCAAAGCTCCAGATTCGGCAAGCAGAGCCACTCCATCCAGCGATCAAGCCACTAGGCAAACTCTAAGGCTTAAGGCAATTCCCAGACCTACTCGCTGTGGATGAAGATGAGGTTTGGAATCACTGAGATCTGACCCTTTTTGAGCCCAGCCTTCCCCAGGGGACTTGTGGCCATTTACCAGAGCTGCTGGGTTTTGTAAGAGGTGGGAGAGACCCCCAATTCTTCACCCTTTTGATGGAGGCCTATCTACGAGAGTCCACTGGTATGGTATTGCTTTTGGTTTACGTCGCTAGAGAGAGGGATTGTCATTAACTCCCACTCGACTCTTCCTATTACAGTGCTTGCATTCCAGGGATCAGGGAGCTAATGTAGGCATTTAGTTCCTGGGTTTACCTATTCCAACTTAAATTCTGTAACTGAGCCGGGGTGGGCACACGGGCACTGGTTCTGAGCTGAGGAACATCTTGGGGCCCAGACACACTGTTTACATGGGGGTATGTGGGAGTACAATGGAATTTTGGGTCAAGGTTACTTCTCAGTAGGCCCAGTGGGTTCATAGGTCTGGGGACACAAACTGGGGTTATTTTCTCAGTAAGGGTAGTGAAATTGAGTTGCCCGATATGTGGATTAGGATTAAGGAGGCTTTGCTTGCCTGGGACATCTTCTCCAAAGCCTCACAGTTTGAGCAGGGAATGAATTGGGGTATCATGTAGATATGGTACACTGTCTACAAAATCCAAAGAAATTCTCACTATTCTGTAGTGAGGACCAGGCAGCAACTTGGTTGCAGGTCAGTCCTATCAGATCTCTTCCCTCCTGGACACGGATTTGCGTTCCCTGCACGCCATGGTTCTGCTGCCCCTACCATCTATGGATTTACATTGCAATATGCAGCGTCACAGCAGTCCATGCAACATTGCAATGAGCAAGAAGCTTCTTTCACAGGGGGAAAAATAAGCAAAGGCCTGGGTGAATGACCATGGGATTTCTTATTTTTACTATGCACCCTATTACCTTGAAGCAGCTGGACTTAAAGAAGAGTGGCTGGGCCTACTAAAAACTCACTTCTAACAACAGTGGGGAGATACCCTTGTGAGGTCAGGTTACTGACCTACAGGAAGCTCTGATCTAGTGAGTAAACAAACGCATGGTGTGATTTCTCCGTAAACAAAATTCTTGGGATGGGATGGTGGCTCTCATTATCACATCTAAATTTCACTTGTAAATATTTCATTTCCCAGTCCCACGGATTTGAGCTTTGCTGATTTAAAAATCTCATGACACAGATGAAAACTTCTCCCACTAGAGGACATAATAGCTGGTCATTTAATTTCATGTTGAGACTGTCACCTGGATATTGGCCTCCTCATGCCACTGGGTCAACAGGGGAAAAAATGTCCCTGTGCTGTGGGATTCATGCTGATTATCAAGGGGGAAACAGGTTGCTGGTTTATAATAGGGGCTGAGAAGAGCCCAGGGCCCCTGTTGAGTGATGCCATGTAAGGTGGTGAAAGTTGATGGAAGAGTGGAAGAGCTCTGTGGCAGAGACTGCAATATATTCCCCGAAACCCATTTCCCTCCTGCACACCCCCCTCCCTCGCATCCAGGCCCATGGCTAGACTATGATTTCCAGCCTGCCTGGTGGCTAGATGTGAGCTGAGCTGTGACTGAGGTCTGTCAATGGACTGTGCAGGAGGCATGATAGGCTACTTGCAGGCCTAGCCTATAAAAACCTCCCATACAGCCTCTGCACTCTCTTCTCATGGAGGCAGAATGCTGAGAATCCCAGGCTGTAGAGGAGCTCAGAGCTGTCAGGTAGAAGGAACTGCAATGTCGGAAGGCCACCATCATCTAGCCAAGGACACCTCTTTGGACTTCACTCAAAAGAGGAATAAATGTCTACTGGGGTAAACCACCGACGAGTTCAGGTTTGTCTGTTATTATAGCAGCTAGCATTACCCCAACAAATTACAGTCCCTTAAAAGTGATTTTCTCACAGGTCAATGGCACACTTCAGAAGAGAACCTGGTCACAGGCCTCCATGTCTATAATCTACCCAAGAGGGATGTTCTCTGGATGAGGGGAGTCCGAACAGCAAGAGACCTGGACGAGGAGATCTAGACACAAAGGCTGGAAGGGGCTGAGCTGGAGTGGATCGCTCTCCAGCGAACTGCAATCAGTGGACCCTTGTTGAATGCCTGAAAAACTTACTCTGAGCGCATTGTGAGACCTGGGTGCATCCAACAGTGTTGATGGGCAAGGGACACCGGGACCAGTGAGAAAAGAGACGCTTGCTTTGTCCGTCCTTCTCTTCTCTGCCCCCAGTGATGGGGATGTAGCAGGGAAAGAGCACGTCTCCCGTCCAACCTCCTGGTGCTGCAGCCTGGCTGAGGCCGAGGAGCTGAGAGAGCTCTGGGTCAGACGTGACACTGGGACTTCTCATTGGACAGGGCTAGCTGGGACTATGAAAATAACAAGGCCACCTAACATGATGGAATTTGCTCAAGATAAATAGGGCGGGAGAGAGTCAAGGCAGCATGACAGATGCGGCAACTGAAGAAAAAGAGAACCACTCATGAAACACAAAACTGGTACTCTGTTATGTAGAACCTGGAGTGACATGATTGGTAGTCATACACTCTGGGATGCCACGTGACCGCGGAGAATAATCAGAACGAATCTTAGCATTGTGCTTTCTGCTTGTGGGAGAAACCAATTTCTATTCATGAATAAAAGTTGCTGTGCTTCTTCGTAGTTGGTGGGCTGTCTGAGAAGAGCAAGGTTTTCGTGAGGGAAGGAGGGAGGAGTTGTTGATGGAGCGACCACTCCTGGGATTATCAAGGTCGATGGTGTCACTTATTCAGCATCATATTTTCTGCTCTGAGAATGACCTGGTGACCTGGCTGTGTCCTACCACACTTTGTCTCTAAGCGAAGGTCAAGGGGCACAGATATTGGCGGAAATATCTCTCACCACCCCCTACGTTCCAATACTTCTGGTCTTTTCTATCAGATCTGTTCTACCTTCCCCCAACACTGCAGTGGCTTCTACCTTTCCCCGAAACTGAAAAAAGAAAGACACCATGTTAGCACTTCCTAAAGCATGTACCACAGGAATCTAGGTCCATGGGATGTTTATAGATGCTGGAGAAGAAAAGAAAATCTCTATGATCAAGAAACTTGGGTAAATCTGGAATGAACAAAGGGGCAGCGATTTTTCTGTACCACAGAACTTCTCAGAGCCTTTATTATGCTAACGTGTGCAGCGGGGCTCATGGCAGAGACCCAGAGCGCAGTTTCACAGACTTCTGAGTCCACGGACCCTCTTTTTACCCTGGATTGTCTTAGAGGACTGAGTGTTCATCGGTCCATACTTTGAGACCTGCTGGTCCAATTCAGTCTGCCTTTTGCAGAAAAATTCACAGGTAATGAATTGATGTGAATAAGAAGAGAAAGAGTGAATTTTTTTTCATTTGTCTAAAAGACTATTTGAAGAATTGTCTGTGTTAAAATTATGTGCTTTTTTCCTGGACTGGAGCGGGCAGACTGCCCTTGATAAAGTAAAGGCTGCTGAAACAGGGATGCGTGTTTCATCCCAACGCCAGAGAGCCATGGCTTCCTCTGTGGCTCTTGTAATACATAACTTTCGTGCAAGTGCACTTGAAAGTGAATGCTACGTCTTTGCCTGGTCAGGTTTTTCACTTTTCATCACCTGCGCCCCCTTTAAACTGCCCGTGTGGGTAAGAGAAGCAGCATTTACCGGGACCACGTCTGTTATAATCAGGACAAACCGTAAATTCACCTTGCTTTAAAACATGAGTGTATTAGCCTTTCATTTATAAACATTTGTTTCCTAGTCTCCTGGGAGTGCTCTTTGATACCATTTCACATCTTTATATTGATGATTTCTGGGGGGCAAAATTTTATTTTTTAAAAATTCTGAATATAATGGAGAAATAATCTTCCACTGAAATAGTATGGATTAGTAATATGGATTTGGTAATCATCTAAAGTCTGTGCCCAATAACTAAATCAATTCTCATTAGTCATCAAATAAAATAAGTCTGAACTTGGAGTCGAGAAACTAGTTTCTATCTCTCTGTGTTCCTAATAAGTTCTGTGGCCGTTGGCAAGTTTTCTCACTACTCTAGGCCTTGGTTTATTCAACTGTAAAATAAAAGGGCTGGCAATGATATCCTCTAGGAAACTTTAAAGCTATAAAATTCTATGGTTCTCATTCTATTTTTTCCCACATTTCCACTCTTAGCAGATTTAAATATGCAACTGTCATTGTGATGCCCTGCAGAGGAACCGTTATGATTTCCAGAGCCACGCATCCACAGCATGTTGAAATAGATAATGTAGGTGGAAATACACCCCATTATTTTATTTTATTTTTCTTTAGAGAGAAGGGAAGGGAGGAAGGAAGAGGGAGAGAAACATCGATGTATGAGAGATACATCGATCAGCTGCCTTTTGCAAACCCTCAACTGGGGACCTGCCACACAACCCAGGCATGTGCCCTGACCGTGAATTGAACCTGCAACCTTTAGGTTCACAGGCCAGCACTCAATCCACTGAGCCATACCAGCCAGGGATACATCCCATTATTTTCTAAAATAAAAACTGCCCTTGTTCTTCTAGTCTTTGGTAAAAATTATGTTTGGGCTTGTGGCTACTTAAGTGTGTCATATTCCCCCCTAACTATGGATAGAAAAATAAATGGATGACCCAATATTCAGACTATCTTTTCACTACTGAATGTCCTACAATGCAATTAAGAAGATTAAGAAAACACTGGTAGATAACACAGCACAGAGAAGAGGCAAAGGTTTCCAGCGCGGTGCTGTCCCATGCAGTAGCCACTCCTTACACATGTCCGCTGAGCGCCGGGTAAGCTGCCAGTGTAAATCGAGATGTGGCCAGAACGCATACCAGACCTCACCACAGGAAATCCCCCAAAGGTCCTATGTCACCGGTAATGTAAAACCTATCGATCGCATGTTAAAATAATAATATTTTGAATACATTGGGTTAAACAACATATACTATTAAAACTCATCCTGTGTATCTTCACTTTTTACAGTGTGGCTATGAGGAAATTTACAGTGACGTGTGTGGCTCCCACTGCGTTTCTGGTGGACAGCACCCTTCCCAGGGATGCTGCCACACTAACGGAGGTAAAGATGCTGTAGATATCGGCACTAATTCCACTTTTCCCCACACAAACGTTAGTTAATATAAATATTTCCAAACGTTCAACTAGGCTCTGTTCCAAAATTTCACGCCACTATACCTTCCACGGGAACGTTTTTCACATTGAAACGTTACGAAAGACGGATTAGTTGGCCAGCTCAGCACTGGAGCTTACTGTTCCTTGATTGCGACTGAGGTATTGCATACAAATACTTGCTACCAGGAAATAGACAACGTAATTGCTTTGATCTATAACCGTGAAAACAAAAGGGAAAGAGAGGAAGCCTTCTCCCTGTCATTTTTTGATGGGAGGACCAAACCAAGAGCCCTTGATCTGAAGCTGGGCGAAAGTAGAACAGCTTTGGGCTGGGAGGCTGTGGGGACAGAGAGGGAGCAAAGGCCACTCCCATGCATGGCCCTTCTCTGAAAGAGCACTTTGCCATGGGCAGGTTACAGCTTTCAGCCACAGGGTTGGGCAATAACAATCTCATTTTCCCATTTGGTGATTTTGGAGAACGCTTAAGATGCATGGTACAGCCTGACTACTTTAAAGCCAGCTGCCGCCATCTGACAGTTATATCCTGAAAAGGAGTATCCTTCCATGTAAAATTTAAGATAATTAAAAAAATCACCAATAGCTGATGAATTTATCAATCGTGCCTATGTAATGAAGCCCCCGTTAAAAAAGCAATTTATCACTTACAAAGAAAGTCGAATACAGGAATATCTGAGTAAAGATTTAGATGGTCTTAATTTCAGACTGTACTTTTTCCCCTTTGAAATTTTCACTGAGGGGAAGAGCAAGAAAAAGAAAAGACTCATGCCTATTTGGCCTCTTCTTTGGACCAGGCACTGAGAAAGGCGATTAAAAATCTTTGGGATTTTTAGCTATTACAACAGCCCTGTGGGGTGGATGTTATCACTCTAGTGGCTGTAGAGGAAGCTGACATTCAGGGCTTTCTGAGAAGGTGTGTAAGCTGCTCACATTTGCACGGTGAGCAATATGAGGTCGGAAATGGATTCACTATCTTCTGACGTAAAAGTCAATTTAAACTTGCTGATTATTTTGCTTTGTCTCCTGGAGAAAATATGAGGAAGAACATTGCATGGAAGAGAAGATTTGTGAGTGTGAAATATATTTCACACACAGAGAAATATCAGCAAACCTTCCCCCCGCAAATAAAATGCATTCTTTTACTTCTGTATCAGAAATGGAAAGTCAATTTTTAATTATATGGGTAAGGTTGACCAGGGGCTAACATATCAAATATGCTGAGTTCAGGGTTGGAGAATAAATTTGGAGAGAAGCTGAATTTATTACCATTTGGGGGGAATAAACATTCTTACGGAAGAAAGAGACTGGAATCTTTCTGCCTCCAGCCTGCTCTGGAGCCAGAGGTCAACAGTGTGACCTATGACCTGTTGAGACAATGAATGAATAGCTAGTGGGTAGCATAGTCCCAAGTTTATCCCATATATTCTGGGGTGCTGATCGAGTGTGGGAAGTCAGGTGGCTGTCACCACCTGCATACACCTCTATCCTTTTGGGGGCACAGACAGCCTCGGGTCATATAACATCCTTGAGAGGCCACTGAGGGCTCCTTTGCCTTCTGATAACATAGACCCCGAACCCCGTGCCTGATTCACTCTTTTCTAAAAGACGTGTCTCCAATTGCTGACTGTTTGTTAACTGTTATTCCTTATGCTTACTCTACCCTGTTCAGCTGCCTTAAATCCTCTCTGGAACAAGGCAAGATTGAAATAAACAAACTGGGTTCATTCATTCTTAAACATGCTATCTTGCCAAACAGCTCTTTTCCTGCAGGTTTAAAAGTATGAGATGCCTAAACAGATACACAGTCTTTTAACATGCAAGTCTATGTGGATTTCCTTCCAAAATGAGATAAATTTTGCTCTTTACAATCTTATCAGCATGATTCCATAGCACTCCCAAGATTCAGAAATCACACTGAATAAGGCACTAACCGTGATGAGAGACTAGGGAGAGAATGGTGCATTGGGACCATCTTCTCCATTCAGATGTTGGCCGAGCACAAATACTGATGTGAAACCCTAGCAAGAGGGGCTGGGTTTCCAAATCCTTTTGATCAAAAGAAGTTCCCAGCTGGCACACTCCAGCTCAGACAGCGAACACTGGGAGACAGGAAGAGAGGGGAGGGGATCCCTTCTAGGCAGAGCCTTCTTTATCTCCCCACGTGTCCCAACGGGTTAAAAGCAACAAGGCTAGCCAAAGAAGTTGGGGGGATTTGATGATATTTGCGGCAATGAACCCTGCCACATACTGAGCCTGAAAAGCGTTATGTACCCCTGAAACCTAAATAGATCAGAAGAAAACTGGCTTCTTTTTCCCCTGCTTCACCTCACCTGTATTCACACTGTGTTCACATCATTTCTTAATTAGGGGAGCATATTATGATACTTCAATGTGTCATTACAAACAAAACCAAAATAAAGTTGGGTGATTTGTTTCATTGAAAGACATCTCGATAGAGGTGGTTATTCGTAAACTATAAAGAACAATGAAGATAACTGATGTGAGTACTGTCATTATTTATGATGTCTTCAAATTTTTCCATTCGTTTTCCTGTGATTAAAGAAAATTACATTTAGCCAACTGAATATAGAAAAGAAAAATTGTTTGCCAAAGTATAAAATTGTTATTTATATTTAAACCATTAATAAAATGTATACTTCATAGTAAACTATTTCATATTTTTAAACATTTGCTTCCTATTAAAAAAATTTAACAAATGTTTTCTATAGTTCAAAACATGAATGGCAAAAAGAATAAGTTCTGATCAAAAGAATATGAAGACCATAAAACCAGCAGTGTACAACAAATTTAAAATATAAAGTTAACCTACTTAATATCCTAGTATGTGACTAAGTACAGCTTCCTGCATGTCTTAGAGCATATTCAGTTCTTGGCCTTTCATTTTGGGTTAAAATGCAAAGTGTATGTTTGGAAATGAGATTGTCTTTCATTTGTTTCTTGAAAACAAAAAAATTACTTATTTGGTTTTACTGCTATAAATAAATTATTTGAGGCTTGTTTCTCTAAAATGAGGGGTTTGGGCAATCAGTCTTGTGTAACATTGACATCTCCCCATTTAGCCCGGGAGCTGCTTGCAGAGAGGTCATTCGGTGCTTGTTCTCACCGTCATTACGGCAAGCTGGAGACAGAGGGATGCGGGCGAGTGGGAGAAATCAAATCGAGGAGAACTCTAAACGTCCTGGAATGGCGGACAGCAATAAAACTGTCGACTTTGAAATGAAATCATAGCACAGTATTTCCTTCAAATATATGGGCACAGAGAAGCCACTCAAATCACAAAGTTATTCTTTCGTTGTTATTGGCTCTGATATAATATTGGCTGAAAAGTGGAATTTTTCCAACTTTCTAATAGAGCAAGAAAATAAGTCTTAGGTAGCTTTAAAATCACCAAAAGGATACATAACTGTACAGTTATAAGTATGCATAAAGGGTTCATATGAGTGGGTTCAGATCTGTATGTACCTAAGTGTGTCTGTGTATGCATTGTGCATATATGTATATATGTGTATACACTTGTATATATGTATATGAAAGTATATATACACACACACAGACACACACAAGTTGGGTCAATCATTATTATAATAACAGCAGTCTAGGAAAGAAGGCCGGAAGCCTAGAACAGGAGACATGTTTTTATCTCTGTAAACTCTGAATACATGGGTGGGCTGTGGGGTTGGGGGCGCCACCGAGAGTGAAGCAGAGAAGAAAAGGGGGAGGAGTGCTGATGTTCTGTGATTTACGGGGACACGTCCAAGTTGCCAGGGAACCCAGGGGTGGCCTGGAATGCAATGGCCCGTCGGCCTTCCCTTCCCGTCCAGATTTCTAGGACTCTGAATGGCATTCATGAGAAAAATAGCATCTCAGCTCTTAGTGACCTTCTTGTGGAGTCATTACTCCGTGGACACTTTCCCAGTGTTAATCTGCGGGAGTTTTGCTAAATTCGAACAGATGACTCAATGAGCAGACGCACGCTCTCTGTGTACGTGACAGGACTTCGACGTCACGGAGCAACCCATTAACATGCACAGAAACGGAGCCTTTCTGAATTTTATCCCGGTGTGTAGAAATGTTCACATTTACTATTTCCTTTCCTAGTACTATTTTAGCATAATATTTGCATGTATTTAAAAACTTTAGCGTGTCATAAGTTTTTGATACATCAGAAAAGACTAACATATTAATGAAGAATGAAAATATACCCTTAAATACAGTTATTAGGCCAGAGGTTTATACATTTCCAGACTCTAAAATATATTTTGTCAAAATAGTTATTAAGAACACCAAAATATTGACTGTCACCATCATTTTCCATTCACTGAAAAGCCATCAGAAATGAAAATTTAATCGCTAAACCATTAGTTGAGAATTATTTTTATTTTCCTAGTATGCTGCACAGATTCCTGCCCTGTAGGCTTTGCCATGTGGTGGACAGGTGGAGAGGTGCGCGGATAGGTAAGGGATATATTTTTGGATCATTGAGAAGGCCTATGCAGACAAATGGGAGTGAGGGGTGGCTATTTTATAGAAGGTCAAGGGGGACCCCTCTGGGATCATGACAAGCCACTCGTGGGAAGAATGGGTGGAAGTTCCTAGCGGAGGGACCAGCAAATGCCTGGCCACGGAGGAAGCAATCTTCCCACGGTCTCCACTGAGCAAGGCCAGGAGAATGGAGTGAAATGGGAAGTGAGATGCCTGAAACTGTAATGAGTAACAATAAGTAATAATAAAAAATAGGGTAAGTGAAGCTTGGTAATTAACATGTGTGTGGATGCATGCACGCATGTATATGTGGATGCATGTATATATGTCTTGGTGTGCACGTGCATGTAAGTATATATTCAGTTGTTTATTGCCTGTCAAAAGTATGGCATAGTGGACTTTGGATTGCCTAGGTTTGCATACCAGTTCTTCCATGTTCCAGCTCTGACTTTTTAAAGAAGATTTTATTTATTTTATTTTTAGAGTGAGGGCAAGGGAGGGAGAAAGACAGGAAGAGATTTGATGTGAGGAACACCGATCAGCTGTGTTTGGTAAGGGCCCTGACCAGGGACTGAACCGGCAACCCAGGCACGTGGCCTGGGAACATCCGACTGGGAACTGATCCAGCGACATTTCCCTTGGTGAGATGACACCCAACCAACTGAGCCACACTGGTCAGGGCCAGCTCTGTGACCTTTGAAAGGTTATTTAACCTCTTACTTAGTGCTCAGTTTCCTCATCTGTACAATGGGGATTATTAAAGTACCTACTTTGAAGGGATGCTGTGAGGATTAAATGAACTAATACTCTAGGGAAAGCCCTTCGAACAGTGCCTGGCACATAGTGTGATTGTTATATAAGTGTTCTCTTTGTCATGCGCTACGCAACTAGCATTTTATACAAATGAGGGGAATATATTGTAATTTTTAACTCAAAATGACATTTTCACAAGTCAAAAAGTCTGACTTGATATTTCTTCATTGGCCACTCATATTCATTTACTTGGAAAACTAGATTAAAGTTGCACTTATATTTGGAGTATTTCAAGCTTAAAGAGGAAACCTCTTTTGCGTCTCAGTTGGGACAATTAAGTATTTCTGTCCTGGAAAGAAGGTGCAGCCCCAAAACGTTGTCTAGAGGTTGAGGGTGCATTAAACGTGCGTCCACTTGAGGGAGCTCCAAGATCTCTCCAAAGGCCCGGTCTTCCCGGTCATTCCATCGGGGATGGGGCGCCCACAGCACTGGGCTCGGGCTCTGGCTCCGGCTACATACATTGTGGAAGGAAAATGTAAAGCGTCCAGAGTTTAAGTCTGGAAAAAAGTGCCAGATAGTGAGAATGGTAATATTTTACTATTTTCCAGTTAGGTCTGTAATTGAGGGGAACGGAAACACTTTCTCTGAGAAGTTCCAACAGCTCCGCTGGAAGCACAGGAATTAGCATGAAGTGAAATATTTATGGGAGCTTAACACTGTTTAAGACTCATTTTCTCCTTGCCTTGAAACAAGAAGTCGAATTAACCATTTCTAATTAAAGAGTTGGAAACAAAGTAGTGTGAGGCCGGCAGGAGAAGTTAAGTGGCAACGTCTAAGTTGGGAAGTGTGAAAAAGTCCTTTGGCAAAGAGGTCAAGGATGGGAAGAAACGCACGAATCTCTGTAGAGCAAGAGAAACAAGTCAGGGATTTAAAAAGGAATAAAACTATGGTAGGCCTCCTACCACTGCTTCCTCCAGGAATATTTTTCTGGTTAGGAAATGTTTTTTCCTCTTACTGCCCCTGTCTCTCAATGTCACTAGTTCAGCTACAAAGGATGCACACACACAATTTCAAAATGAACTGGGATGGCTTTAACTATGATTCTGGCCCAAAGGAACAGCCGCACATTAAGGATGTAGGAAAGGAAAGAAATTCTCAAAGTCTCATGGAAGATGCAATTCTGGAGACTCCAGGCCACTCTCCTCCTTATTTCTAAACCTCTATATAGATACACAATGATTTGCTTAAAATACCAATTCCATGTACACATTTGAGTTCTAACTGCATCATGAGTGAACTGCTGAAAGCGAGTGTGAACAATTGGCCCTGAAATCACTACAGGCTGAGTCATCTGAAGATGAAAATGAAGCAGTGGAGACTGCTCCCCAGAAGAAAGGAAAGCGTATTAGAATGTCCTTTCAACAAATGAAAACTATAATTGAAATATAATCATGTGAGTGAAAGTAAATTAGAAAGATCATACACTGCTTCCAGCATAGTCTTGATAAGCTTAGATATTAAATTTTGAAGTTCGATGGTCTTAATATGGCCTTAAGCACTTAGCACAAAGGTTCGTGTCAATCTTTTCACTTACATTCAATGAAATTTCCTACAATTGTTTATTAATTAGCATACTGTTTTTACCCGGCTGGTGTACTATATGTTTTTAAGCCGCCTTTTTATGCCTCTCCAGTTCCCCTTTATTAGTATCTTGACTTAGAGTAAAGCGAATGGGTTTGTTGTGCGACGTGAGGAGAGGATCAGGGTCATGCTGCACACCGTTTCTAGCATCAGTTTCTTCATCATTTCCATTCTTCAGGAAGCATTTGTTTCTTTCTTTGCTTTGCCTATAAATCTATTCTCTTGTTTTTCCTAAGTACATTACCTCAAGGTCTTAAACACCTTCTGTTGATGTCTTCAAGATGAAACAAGACAATATGTCTGTGGAGGGAGCCTGATGCTTCTGTATTCTCTCTTGAAAATAGATTGGAAGTGTATTTTAATGATCTTTACCATAAAAAGTTTAATACATACTCATGAGATTGCTTCTCTGGCAGTGCGTGGAAATAGGCCAGGGTTTTGGAGCCTTTTCTCGGTCTCTGATGGCTTCCAGACAAGCCTGCACACTGCCTGTTTCTACAGCCTCCCCCACCCTGCTGTTCATTCTCTACATCTTCTTGGAGCAGCTGTCAAAGGGACAGAGAGGACTTTCTCCCCATGTATATGAAGCTGATCTTTTAATTTGCGATGTAGACCCTAAACCTCACCCTGAATGAGTACGTGCAGGGACGCACAGGCCCAGGCTTCTCAACGGACTACTGCTTCTACACTGGCATGTCAGGGCTTTCTGTGCAAAAGAGAAAGCAAATTCTTTTCTCCGGGGGTGCTCTGCAGTGAGGGGCGCCACTGTTACCCTGACTTTGTTGTGGAGATGTGGCACCGTGGTGGTCGAATTGCACTGGTAGATTAAACTCAAATGCAGTGTTCAAAGGATAAGGAAGATGGAATTTAATTATGTTATTTAATTATAACACGACTCAATCCTAATTTATACCAGTCTTCAAGTCGAGGGTTTGTTAATCACCAGCCAGAAGAATGGATAGCAAAGCACCTTATGTCACCAAGGGCAAAACATCAGGCCATAATCACATGGCCCCTTAACGATAATCCCAGCTGGGAAGAACAACAGCAAATAGACACCGACAAAAGCTTCCAAACTGGCACCAGCCGCCCAGTCAGAAGAGCAGAGCTGCCGTAACAACTTGTTACAAATGCCTTACAGCTTCCGAGAGAAAATATTTTCCTGAGCCTTCAGTTCCTCATTTGTTTTGCTTTTCTGCAAATTTCACAACTATAATGAGCAATATGCCTCATTTCCTGTATGCCAATCTAGTCTGTCAACCATTTCGTTTCTAACCAGCATGGCGACCAGACTTGGAGAGCAAGTGGTCTGTTGTGTAGAACGGACAGACGCAGGAGTTGGAGTCAAAGCCTTGCTTGGCCCCTTCTTCCTTCGTCACTGAGTCAAGTCCCCCAACCGTCTCTAGACTTAATCATTGGATACGGGGTGGGGCTCATGGGCTGTTGTGCAGATGGAGGGAGATGACGTGGGTAGGGCAAGTTGGTAACCTTGGAAATGCCACACCACTGTGAGTTACATGAGACTGGAGCTGTTGCATCAGAATGGGAGGACTAACCTTAGTTGGATACCTGCCAGAGGTCTGTGTACCAGGTACTTTTGCATTTTTATGTCCTATATCAGGCATGATTATCTCCATGTTACAGGTAAGGAAACACAGACTAAAGAGCATGCCTAAGATCATACGTGGGGTGGGAGTGCAGGTGCCTCTAATCCTGGGATCATACTCTTCTCTATTTCTCCAAGTTTGGAGTCAAGGTGAATGCAACTCCTTCACATGATTCAACTCCCGAGCCTGGCACAGGGGACCTGTGGTGAGCAGATAAGGGTTCTCTGGAGATGTCCACGTTCCGACCCCTAGAACTGGTGCATATGTTACCTTACATGGCAGAGAAGATTTACAGACATGATTAAGCTACAAATCTTGAGAGAGGGAGGTTATCTGGGTGGGTCTAAATGTAATCACCGGTCTCCTTATAAGATGGAGGCAGCAGGATCAGAGAAAGGGATAGGATGGTGGGCACAAGTCAGAGAGAAAGAGATTTGAAGACGCTGCACTGCTGGCTTTGACAAAAGAGAGAGGCGCCATGAGCCAGGAATGCAGCACATCTTCGGGAGCTGGAAAAGGGAAGGAAATGGATCCTCCCCTGGAGTCTTCCAAAGGAACACAGCCCCACTGACGCGATGATTTTAGCCCAGTGAGACTTCCGACCTGTGAAACTGCACTATACAAACTGTACTGTTTTGAGATACTACGTTGTGGTAATTTATTATAGCAGCAACAGGCAGCTTACACAGGATCTTTCCTGGGGCTCCCCAGCTTTGCCTGTCCAGATGTAGGGTGGCTCGGCCAGAGTCCCTTACCTCAGGAGGAGGCTAAATCATGGGGGCCTGGCAGTCGATAGTCAGGGACTGTCGGAGAGGCACGATGACATCTTGTGGCTGGAATGGGATCTATAGTTGTCTGTTTAGAAAAACAGACTTGGGGTTGAAGGTCATAGAGATGTCAGTTTTGGAGGCAGCCTTGGCCTGTGAGGCTTAGTAGGAGGCGAAGGAACTAGGGTGCTGGGCTCTGGTGCACCGTCAAGGAGCAGAGCCAGTGCCCGTTGCAGAGCCTCGGGAAAGAGGCAGAAAAATGTTTCTGTTCCGGAACACATAGAACAGTGACCTCCCAAAATTGTAAGGCATATACCCCCCCAATAGGTATATTTATTTATTAATTGTATCCATGTACTTCCGCACTAATGTTCAGTATATGGTATCGAACAATCAAAAAAGTATACTGTAAATATGTGTGATGAAAATAATTAATATAGAAGTTCAAATATTTCCTTCCCAAACCCCAGTTGATTATCCTCCCCATTCACCAGGGAGTGCAGAGCATGCGGGAGGTTCGGGAAATGGGGTGAGGTTGAAGAAAGGGGTACAGTGGGGCAGGGTGAGGAGAAACCTCCGCTTGCTCTGTGTCTGCACATGACGTAACCGGAAATCGGGGGCTTCGACGTTCAAGGAGGCCTGCTTTACGGGAAATGTGCCTGCCGGTAACGCGCTGTCCTTAGGAGAAAGGGGTGCGGTTCCAAGGGGAGGAGTGATTTTCAGGCTTCGGGATTCTGTGGTTTGAAGAGGCGCACCATTTCCTTGCAAAAGTCAGGAGATCATATTTCTTCACATTTGATCCGGAGGAGCATAACATACTGTAAACTCCATAATTAGTTTTACAGAGTGATTTGACTGCAAAACACAATGGGGGTTGTGGGATTTCCATGTTCTCGTCTTTCTTCTTCACAGGACTGATTTTCTACGACACATTTGCAATCCTAAACAGTGTCTGAAAGTAAAGAAGATAATGAGTTTGTGGCCCTTGTCTGTGAAGCATTTCTCCAGTTCGAGAGGAGGAGACATCAACAGCTTTCCCTCCGTCAGCCACCCTGCAGGGAGGAGCCCGTCAGGGAGGAGGGACCGCCCTGCGGAGGAGCAAAGGGGGCTAGAAGTGGAGAAAGGCTCTGACCTCAGACCCCCCTGACTTGCTGCGCGCGCACAGTTAAGCTGCATGGCCTCTGTGTGCCTGATTAGAAGAGATGGTCACTCCTAGTACACCCCAGATAAATACTCTATTTGATGTCGTGTTTGTAAGATAGCTGAATAGTTTTTTTTTTTTGTGTGTGTGTGTGTGTGTGAAGTGAGAACTTTTTTTCCCTCAAACTCTCATATCCAATGCGCTACTCAATGACATCAAAGTTGAAAAGTATTAGACTTTACTGGGGAAAAAAAACGCTTTAGCACCGTGAAGGATTAGGGCAGAACCGAGGACTTATTTCTCTTGCTGGTTGTATCTGGGGCATGGTGAGCAGAGTCAGTGTTTGGGATGTGGATCTGGGTCCAGTTACTTCTGAGCTATGTAAATTTAGGAAAGTTATTAACATCTGTACTATTCAGACTCCTTGTGCACCACATGGAGAAAGCCTTACCCACAATGCAGCGTTGTCATGAATATCTGAACACTTAACATAGTTGATATAATATATGTCTAGAACGGGCTTTCATATTGTGCATCAGCAGTAATAATATCTTCAAGCCCCCAAAATACAGTACTTCACATCCTCCACGACTCTAAGGGATGATGTCAGCCTTCTGTGTTTGTTTTATGCAGTCTCTTCTATAAACACTGGGCCCAAAGTCATTTATGCTTCAAAACAGAGCAGTTAGAACAGAAATCAAGCCATATAAAGACATGATCACCAGAAAATCATTCACTGGACTGCTCCTTAAAACAAGGGCCCACGACCTCAGCACCGCCGGCTCGGGGCCGGGCGGCTCTCTTCTGTGGAGGCTGTCCTGTGCGCTGGAGGGTGCTCAGCAGCACCCCGGCTCTCTGCCCCTTAGAGGCTGCAGCACCTCCCTGTAGTAACAGCCCGAAATGCCTCCAGACATTGCTAAGTGTTCCCCGGGGGGGCAAAATCGCCCCCAGCTGAGAACCACTGCCTTAACATGGTGAGTTAACCAGTACAGAAAACTAGACTAAAACATCCATGTTGAGGGATTACTTGTTATTTTCATAAAGATTAAAAGCACTAGTGAGTAAAACGCTTGACTCTGGAAACTTGGTATTTCATTCTGCCTCGGCTATCCATGTGACTTTAGGTAATTTTATTAACCTTGCAAAATTTCAGTTCTCCCATTTGTGAAAAGGGGTTAATAATCTTACATGTCTACCAGGTCCTCGTGAAGATTAAATGAGATAACGTCATTATGATGGCCCACAGGAGCAGTCAGTACATGTTGGTAATTGCTCTTCCTTCGTTATTTCTCACCGCTGCTGACACTACTATCATCGTCACAGATGGCCCCTTCTCGACGCAGCACTGCTCTAGTTCTGATAATGGAGCATAGCGTTAAAAATAATTATTTGGTGGCTAAGTTTGTTTGTGGTTTGTTTGGGGGGTTCAGTTGATTGTTGTGAGTTTGTCATCATTTTACTGTTCATATTTTCTATCTTCTTTTTCCTAGATAAGTCCCTTTAACATTTCATAGAATAAGGGCTTGGTGATGATGAACTCCTTGAACTTGACCTTATCCGGGAAGCACTTTATCTGCCCTCCCATTCTAAATGATAGCTTTGCGGGATAGAGTCATCTTGGATGTAGGTTCTTGCTTTTCATGACTTGGAATACTTCTTTCCAGCCCCTTCTTGCCAGCAAGATTTCTTTTGAGAAATCAGCTGATAGTCTTATGGGAACTCCTTTGTTGGTCAGGGGACTTTTCTCCTTTTCTCTTGTTGCTTTTAAGATTCTCTCCTTTCATCACACAAATGGAAGCCACATGGAGGTTATTAGCAAGGAGGGGGAGGGAGGAGAATGGGGGAGAAGGTATGGGGAATAAGAAGCATAAATGGTAAGTACGAAATAGACAGGGGAAGATTAAGAACAGTATAGGAAACGGAGGAGCCAAAAACCTTACATATATGACCCGTGGACATAAACTAAAGGTGAGAATGTTGATGGGAGTGGGGGAGGCTGGAGGGGAATAAAAGGGAGTAAAAGTGGGGCAACTGTAATAGCATAATCAATAAAATATGCTTAAAAATAGATAAGGTCATGGTGAGGGGTTGGGGTGCTGCAAGTAGACAGATATTGAAAGAGGATAAGAACTAAAAAATTATTTGGGAAAACACATATTTAACTTCTTTATGGTATTTCAAACCTCAGCCTTCTAAGTGAAAGACTCATCAAAATATCTATCTTTTTATTTTTTGACTTATTCATTCATTAGTAATCATTATAATGGATATAGTCAAATAAATAGGCATTTCATCCAGAGATGCCCACAGGAAACCCAATGCGACACATACCACCAAAACCAAAATGTAATGTTAATGGAACTTCATGAAAGACAAATAATTCTAAAAAGAATAAAATAAGAACCTCATTAAACTATTTAAACAAAGTACTGGATTTATTCAACTCCTAAGTCCCACATTAGAGAGCACAAGTATGATTCCCAGAAGGAGGGTTAATGTTACAAAAATTCCAAGTTTCTAAAATCCTAATTTTATTAGCAGCAAAATAATAATTATTTTTAAAATTTATTTATTTTTTATTGCTATTCAAGTACAGTTTTCTGTCTTTTACTCCCATCCCAGTCCACCCCCTCCCCCGTGCTTCCCACCTCCCTCCCATTTCCACCCCCCTTAGTTTTTGTCCATATGTCCTTTATACTTGTTCCTATAAACCCTTCCCTTTTTCCCCCTGATATTCCCTCCCCTCTCCCCTCTGGTTACTGTCATCCCATTTTCTATTTCAATATTATAGGGACAACAATTCTTCAAAGATAAAGAAATACTAAGTCAGAGCAATGCGAACAAAGCAGTTAAAGAAAGGGAGATGAAAATACATCAAGGAAACCTTAAGAGCAATTTTTATCCCCACTATGAATGTATGCCCAAAAAACCTGCTTCATTTTCAAAGGGCTTTGGAACAAATCTCGACTACTCAAAAGACAAAGATGGTATCAATGAGCTTTCAGAAAAGTCAACTGGCAAAGAAAACGGGATATTTTTTCCAGTACTGAAAGACACTATAGATTGAGGGAGTGAAGAGACTGCTAAAAAGCTGGGGCATGAGAAAGAGGGGTGCAGAGAGAGAGAAGTGGGGGGAGATGGAGGTGTTACAGAAGGAAAAAGGACTTCACCATCTCAAAAAGCAAGGACTTTGAAAGATAATGCAGTCTATCAAATATCTAATAATCATAGCATGATTAAGGATAATGCATAGAATACCAAAAACAGAAGATGACCTAAATATATATTAGATTGGCTTAATTTTATTTTTGCCATGTGCAATTAATGAATACAGGATATGTGGAATTATTATAGAATTTGATTTAGGTTATAAAACCATCATTAGCTAGTTGTTCCACCTTAAATAAGTTTCTTAATTTCTTTTGAATCTCAATTTTCTCATCTGTACAATGAATCTAAATATTTATATCTTAAAAATATTGAGAGGATTAAGTGAGATAAAGCATACTAAAGGATTAGCATTGAACTTGGTACCCAAGAGATGATTCTTATTGTACTGATTGAGTCATTGGAAGAAAACACTTTCATGTTAAGCCTAATTTAATGTACTCCTTTGGAAATTATTTTTAATTAAAAAACTTTTTGTAGCATTTTCTCAGGCAAAATAAATGCATAAAGCTCGATAGATATGTGTAACAAACAGAAGAAAGGACTTAGCTTATTTATATCTAATTTGCTCTCTCTGATTTATGTGCAGGTCTGACTTTTATATCTACATGAATCACTTTTACAAGATTGCAGGATTATACCCTTAGAGCCAGGAAAAATTGGTTTTAAAGAATGCTCACTTGATTCAGAGTTTGGTCATTGTATATCACATATTAAAAGCTAGGTATTTCAAACATTGAAACAGCCCTAGAAGTAGCAAGTATTCCTATGCAAAAAAAAAAAAAAGATATTTTGGACATTTTAAGATTTATTTCTTTTGCAAGGAATTTTATAGAAAATCTGGCTTGGGAAGTCTTACCTATTCTTAAAAATACAATGGGAAAAGAGTTTCATAGGTTTATGGAAAATGTTAGTAGGTAAAAGAAAGACAAACGGACATACTGAAGGCTTCCTGCTTGGGAGCAAGCATCCCCGATGATTTCGCATGTGGTTTCTCACAGAATCCACACAACAAACCCAACACTTTTAATCCCTATTTTTATACCTGAAAGAACTGAAGTTTAAAGAATTTGAGGAACTATCTGCTTCATAGATAGGACTCATAACTAGTCAAGGTCAAGTTGGAAGGTGAATCATTTGTTGGATAATATCCTACCACCCAAGCTTTTCTGACATCGTCACTTGTCCTTTCCTTAACAACCCTCCCCCAACACCTTAAACAAATGACATTCTTACTGAAAGTTGTTAACTCACACTTTCCATAAATGAGATGGCATTTATTTTATTTTACAGGTGAACAAATGAGGAATGAAATACATCAACTGCACTCACCACCAGGTTTTATGTGTGTGCAAAACTGGATTTTCTGATTCCATCCAGTTCCTTCCATGAGCCGCAGGTTTTTGATGGCCTCTATTTCTCAGGTGTGATTCATAAGCGGTTGCATAAAGGTCAATAAAAATATATTTAAAAAGGTAAAGTCTTTATTGGAAGTCTTTTCCACTTAATTTTATGACTTGGAGATGTTATGCATGAATTCTTTCAGAATAGAATTAAGGGTGATTTCAGATGACCTAAATATGTGTAGGCTGAGTGCAAGGCCAATAATATGTTTCTGACTTTGCCTGAGATGGTCAACACTATTGGTATGTAAGGGAAAGAACTATGGATTCAGTCCATCCAATCAGAAGTGTTTACTTTGTAGAGGGTCCTGGCAGTGAGCTGGAGTGCTGGACTGGAGAGTGAAGAGTGACTGGGGACAAACTGAGTTGCTGCAGTTGACAAAGGACTTCGTCAATGTGCAGCCAGGCTGTGCTTGCACAATGAACAACCAGAACATCTATTAAATCAAATTCTGTTCAAGAGATTCAATTTGCATGACAAACTACATGGTTTCCATTTAAATGCCTCCCTCTTGCACACCCG
>PVKM010008501.1:0-38961 GCA_004027735.1 Carollia perspicillata
GAGGTTTGGAATGTTCCTCCCTTTACATTAAAATATCACTACTTTAAAGTTGCCTAAGGCAATTGCATGATATAGTGATGACATTAGAAGTACTATAACGAACACAAACTAAAGAGGATGCAGGAGTGCCTAATAGGACATGGTCTGTCTTCCTGAGAGATGGAGTTCTAGCTACATGGCAGCAACAACCCATTAACCATTTTAATCCACTTTGCTACTGCTCTCTTGTTTGTCAGAGGTGAATTTAGAAATAATGAAAATGAATCACATTGGAAGACTTCTTTATAGAGTCACATAAACCTCCTCTAAATTCTCTATACTTATAAAACACATACTTACAGCTAAAGATGTTATTGTATTGAGTCAAGGAGTCCAGCAGTTTACTGGGTATGCTTGCCTTTTGGGACCCAATGTTGTCTTTTTCTTTCTGCAATGTTCTCTGAAAGTAAAACACAAGTGTTAAAACAAAAGAGTCCCACCTGGTTAAGTGAGCATTTTGAACACTATTTCTTTGAGATCTAGTGATATTTTCTTATAAAGAATTTAACACTAATATATTTTAATTTTTTTGGTGTGATTTTAAAATTTTCAATATGTATATTTATCAGCCCTGAAGTAAAAACCACATCCACAATTTCAACAGAGGCAGTTCAATGTAAATAATTATTAACTAGTAAAAAGGGTGACTACTAAAAGGATTGTGAATACAACTAAAAGGGCTGAAGGAATACAGAAATAGCAAATGCAAGGAGAACCTACTACCTCCAGGACTGAAAAAGAGTGAATGAGGAAGAAACTAAGAACTTAAGAGAACATCCCTGGCCCCCACCTCCATCCATCCTGAGGCTGAGATTCTGAACTTGTTAAAGAATGTATGCCTGCCACTGAAACGCATAGTGATCCAGGGGCAGATGTTGACAGAAGTGATAGGTGAGGACTGTAGCGGTAAACCCCTGGAGACAGAGAAATTCAAAAGAGAATGTGAGCAGGCCAAAGCTGGTTGTGGTAACGGTCTGCTGCATGGCCAAGAAACTTGCTGAAGGTGCAGGTGAACTGTAGCTGGTCTGCCAGGACCACTGGGATAAGGCCCCCTCCCACAGGCCCACTGCCGGCAGGCATACTCACAAATCAATAACACATTAACAACAACCACAGAGAAGGCATCTTACTTTTGCTAAGGCCTCACGATGACCCTCCCCTATTGTCTTTGAAAAGGCCTAACATTGCTCTAGTTGGCAAAGGAGAAATGTTTACAGAATTCAGCCCCGGGATTATCATCACAAAAAGCATCTCAACAAAGCATAGATTTAGAACTAAGAGGAAACACTCTGAATATGGTCAGAGCTTCTCCATGGAAAAATCAGACAACATGTTCTAATTATGGGGTCTCAAAAATTAGAGGAGCAAAAGCAGCCATCATGTTCACATTATTATGTGTCTGATTTAGGCTTCGACATACTCATCTGCAAAGTTGATTTTTTGGAGTGACTAAACAATATGAGAAATGTTTTATATCAAAATGGCAATTCAGCCCTGGCTGGTATAGCTCAGTGGATTGAGCACGGGCCTGTGAAGCAAAGGGTTGCTGGTTCGATTCCCAGTCAGGGCACATGCCTGGGTTGCAGGCCAGTTCCCAGTAAGGGGACACATGAGAAGCAACCACACATTGACGTTTCTCTCCCACTCTTTCTCCTTCCCATCCCCTCTCTCTAAAAATAAATAAATAAAATATTTAAAAAAGTATATACTATTACAAAATGGCAATTCAAACTTAGACATGACCGAAGAATCTATGATAAGCCTTAATACAATACATCAAGAGTGCTTGCATAAAACCTAAAGAGGACATTTGTAGGTGAGGACTTTTATTTTGTAAAACATTTGAAACATTACATGCCAGTTTTGTATGTAGATGTAAATGGAAATAGAAGCTGAAGCAATCCCCGATGTCCCAATATTTGTTCTATCGGCCACCACCACACATCATTCACTTTAAGTACTTAATGCTTTTGATTTATCGTTTTCTTCTCCACCTTCTTCTTTGACAATGTAAATATTCCCCAGAGGACTTTCCTGTTTTACTGTCGACTGCTAGCTCTGGAGTCAAATGCCTATGCAATTTTTAAACAGGTACTGCTATTCACAGAAGCAGGAAACATGCCGCTGGTTCTCAGAGAAATCCTAAACTTTATTCTTATCAAAAGCTGAATGCTATACTTAAATATTAGTCTAAAACTCTAAGTATTATTTGAAATTTTCTCAGATTTTGATATTTTAGACTATACTTAAGATTATCTTGCTCAATTGTCCATATTTTCTACTTGAGAGAGAAGCAAATATGTGTAACCCATAAACAATTTTACTTACTGTGGGGACAAAATAAGACCCAAGGCATCAGATTACCTAATTTAATTTTGCATCCTATTACAACTGGTGAGGTAAAATGACAACAATGGAAAAAAAAGTGGAAGGGCTTGAAAAAAGGTACCCATAGAATCACAAAAGCTAAAGTGCGATCACTGCAATGCACGCCTTAGAATTTTAACTCCGGCATGCCCCATTCTAACTCTGCAGTTGTCTCTGCATCAGTCCAACGCATTGTTTACAAGGACTCAGCCATCTAATCAGCTGGTTTTTGTATCTGTTTTGCATGTATTGGTCTCTCTCTATAATAGCATACCACTGACCTAACTGCTTTTGTATTTCACAACGAATTGACTTTCTAAGCAAACCAAATCACTGGGTCTTTGTGATGCTTTAAGCATAACTGGAATCCTGTCTGTGAAAGATGAATAGCATCATTAATCAGTGTCTATACCATGCTTAACAAATGACAATACAGAGCCACCAACAAGTAAATTTAATTTTTTTAATTTGCCCTTTTTCAATATAGCTCATGAAGGAGGGCAAAAGATCCCTAACAGTTATTGTACTCACTGTAGGCACAGTGAGATCATTATGTGCAGCGTGGTCAAGGGCACGTTTCGAACAGAGCATTACATCGGAATCCATGTGGCATAGACCGGAGTTTCTGGAAAGTAGCTGGTGGAGGCTGTCTGAGAATAATATTAGATGATACAGATACATTTGAGAGTATTTTTCCACTTCACAAGGAACTATTATTCCTGAGAATTGCCTCTCTAACTCCCAGGGATTAAGTGCTACTGTTGTACTATGTGACACTGTCATTTTGATCGCAATTAATCAGACAAGCAATAAACTGCTGTTTCATGCTGGGGCAATCATATTCTGGACTGGGTTTCACAGACGCTGTTGAGTCTCTCTGTATGAGCTGGAATTATAAATTGCAAACTCAGGACCTGTGGGGTGCCCATCCTGATGTACGGGAGTGGGAATGATGTGGTCTATAGCACTGAAAACTGGGGCAGATATTATGGAAAGCAGAGAAGATTATTACAGAGGAAATTCATTTTGGCTTTCTAGTTTCTGGTCCAATCACTTAGAAGTAACAATTGGTCTTTTTTTCTATTCTCTCACTAATTCATCCTTTTTTGCTGAAGCTAACTCTATTAACCCGAAGATATTAAAAAATGTAGAGTTTTACTCTTTTAATTTATACCATAATTCCTTTCGTCAGACCATCAAAATGTATACAGCACATGGGTACAATAGCCTTGCATAGAATGAATGCTCAGATTAAACCATACAGTGAGGTCAATGGGAATATTAACTCAAACACTTTGTGGTTTGTATTTTAATGTCACCAATGGACATTCTGTCCAAGCTTTTAACCTTTTCCCCTCAAATAAACCATTCATAACACAGGTAAATCTTTTTAAAAAATACTTAACTGTTTTTATATATACCCATACAAAATCCTTAGAAAAGTGTTTTACCAAATTATTTGTGGGTGTGCTCTATTATTATTGTTTTAATTCAAGGCAGCCCTGTCCCTCAGCCAGGGCCCTACTGTGATAACATTGCCTTGCTCTGCGCCACTGCCAGGTCCAATCCCAAAGATTTGGGGGGCCTCCGGGAATGGGGTTTTATCAACATATGTCAACAGTGTTCGTGAGTGTAAAACTAGTGGTGTCACCATGAGGCTGCAAACCTCCTTTATATTTCACTCGTTTCCTGAGCATGGTTATCCTGAGGCCAGATTTACTTTCTTTCTGAGGTTTACTTTTCTAGTTGAACTTGAGTCACTCTGGGGCCTTTCTCTACACAGACCAGGTCTTACCAGGAATGTAGTTTCAATGGTTTAACTTGTCTGTGTGTTGGTCTTGGAGAGAAATATTCAATTTCCAGGTGTGAATGAAGAAAATAGGTACATATAAGCTATTCACTAAAGTGAAAAATTGAGCATAGACATTTTAAAAATTACATTTTTTTTCAATGCAAGTTTTATTGTAATATTAGGGTTACAGAGAAAAATAACTTGACCTGGAATTAATAATTTGGTAACTTTTATCCTGCTTTTAAGTTTATGCACCTGGAAAACAACAATTATTTTTTAGTTGATGTCATTGCTGATTAGTAGTGGATTGTCTTTATTTATTTTTTCTTTTTACCTTTTGACCCCCTTCTCCCATTTTCCCCACCTCCCAACGACCACCAATCTGTTCTCTTTATTGATGAACTGAGTTTGTTTATTTGTTTTAGATTTCACATATAAGAGAGATCATATAGTGTTTGTCTTTCTCTGTCTGATATAATATATTCAAGGTCTAGCTATGTTGTCACAAATGGCAAGCTTTTGGTCTTTTTATGGCTGAGTAATATTCCATTGTGTATATATACCACAATTTCCTTACTCATCCATCTGTCTATAGACATTTAGGTTGTTTTCATGTCTTGACTATTATAAACAATGCTGTAATGAAAATAGAGGTGCATATATCTTTTTCAGTTAGTATTTTTGTTTTCTTTGGATAAATACCTAGAAGTAGTATTACTGGATCATATGGTGGTTCTATTTTTAATGTTTTGAAGAACTTCCATACCATTTTCCACAGTGGCTGTACCCAGGGGTTTATTTTTCTCCAGATTCTTGTCAACATTATTATTTCTTGTCTTTTTTATAATAGCTATTCTAATAGGTATGAGGTGGTTTTCATAACATTTTATTTCTATGATGATTAATAATGTTGAGAATTTTTTGACTTACTTGTTGGCCATCTGTAAGTGTTCTTTGGAAAAATATCTATCTTTGCTATTGAGTTGTGTGGGTTCTTTATATACTTTGGATCAGTCTCTTATCAGAAAAATGATTTGTAAATATTTTCTTTCTTAGAGTACATTGTCTTTTCACTTTGTTTATAGTTTCCTTTGATTTGAAGAAGCTTTATAGTATGATGTTGCTTTTGTTGGTTTTGCTTTTGATGTCAGATTTGAAAAATCATCACCAAGACTCATGTCAAGGAGCTTATTACTTATGCTTTCTTCTAGGAATTTTATGGTTTCAGGGTTGATATTCAAGTGTTTAATCCATTCTGAATTAATTCTTGTTTATCATGAAAGATAGTGGTCTTGTTTCATTATTTTACATGTGGTAGTCAAGTTTTTCCAACACCATTTGTTGAAGAGACTGTTCTTTCCTCACTTTATATTATTGTTTCCTTTGTTGTAAATTAATTGACCATGTATGAGTGGGTTAATTTCTGTGTTCTTTATTCTGTTCCACTCTGAATGTGCCTATTTTTATGCAAATATTCTTCTATTTTAATTATTATAGGTTTTTAATGCATTTTGAAATCAGGGAGCATGATGTCTCTAGATTTATTCTTTTTTCTTCAAGACTGCCTTGGTTCACTGGGGTATCTTTGTGGTTCCATACAAATTTTAAGACTAGTTTTTCTATTTCTATAAAAAGTAGCATTGGGATTTTGATAAGAATTACATTAAATATGTATGTTACTTTGGGTATGATGAACATTTTAACAGTTCATTACATGATGTATCTTTCATCTATTTACGTCTTTAATTTCTTTCATTACTGTATTGCAGTTTTCAATATACAAGTCTTTAACCTCTTTGGTTAAATTTATTCTGAGGTAGCCATGGCCTGGCCAGTGTGGCTCAGTTGAGCATTGTTCCCAAAGCAAAATGTTACCCATTCAATTCCCAGTCAGGGCACATACTTGGGTTGCAGGCTGGTCCCCTCTTGGGGCACGTGCCAGAGGCAGGTGGTCATTGTTTCTCTCCCACATGGATGTTGCTCTCCCTTTTTTTCTCTTTCCTTTCTCCTCTCTCTATAAATAAATAAATAAAAATATTTAAACTTATTTGGGAGTAGTATATTCTTTTTGATGCAATTGTGAAGGGGATCATTTTTAAATTCTCTTTCTGATAGTTTGTTATTGATATATAGAAATGCAACAGGTTTTTGTGTGTTGATTTTTTATCTTGCAAATTTACTGAATTTATTAGTTTTAACAGTTTTTATGGAGTTTTTATGTTTTTTAATACATATAATATCATGTCATTAGCAAACAGAGACAGATTTACTTCTTTTTCAATTTGAATGCCTTTAGTATTTTTTCTAATTACTCTTGCTAGAACTTTCTATACTATGTTAAATAAAAATGATAAGAGTGAGCATCATTGTCTTGTTCCTCATCTTAGAGAAAATGCTTCCAGCTTTTCACCATTCAGTATGTATGACGTGAGCTGTGGACTTGGCATATATGGCCTTTATTATGTTGAGGTGCAATCCTTCTGTACCCAATGTGTGCAGGGTTTTCATCGTAAGCGGAAGATAAATTTTGTCAAATGCTTTATCCTTATTTATTGAGATACTCATATGATTTAGTTGTATCTCTGGAATAAACACCATTTGATCATGATGTATATGATTCTCCTGGTGTGTTGTTGAGTTTTGTTTGCTAATATATTCTTGAAAATCTTTGTATCTATGTTCATCAGGGATATTGCCCTGAAATTTCCTTTTCTTGGGGTATTCTTGCATGGTTTTGGTATCAGGGTAATGCTGGCCATATAAAATGAGTTTGGAAGAATTCCTTCCTCTTCTAGTTTTTGGAAGAGTTTGAGACTTGGTAATAATTCTTCTTTTGCTATATGGTAGAATTCACCAGTGAAACCATCTGATCTTTGACTTTTGTTCATTAGGAGATGTAATATTATTATTGTTTTAAATTAAGGAAAATAATTCACACATTTCTTTAACACTTAGCTGTTTGATAGCATTTCTTTGCAGATTTTTTGATAAAGATACAGAAAATTTAAAGAAAAATGAGAACAAATATTTTAAAAGCATCTGTGTTCCATTTAGATTCTTATGTATGGGTAACAGGATATATAAAAACAGTATTAATAATATAAATACAACATAAAATTTTATTATTTATATTAACATTGAGAATAATGGTAACAGTGAGGTGGTTAGAACTATAAGTAGTATTATAGCTGACTTTTCACAAGCATCTATTTTATGCCAGGAACTCTGCTACAGATTTGACATTGGCACCTGCCCCAGTGCCCATGGCATCATGGATGAGATATGAGACCAATTCACATGGACTACCGAGTCCTGTGGAGGACAAGGGGACAGCATGGCTACTCCCTCAAGTGGGGAGTGCCTCAGAGTGGCCTGGCCACCCTCACAGGGGGAGGGCTCCTGACCCTTGCCCGGACAAGCTTTTATTGGGTTCAATTTGTGCAGGAATACAGGTATAGCTCATTAATTATTGTCAGGCAGTAAGGATCAAACAGTAGATAGTGTACAAGAACTATTAGTAGGGCTTCTGAGTCAGGGTCTATCAGCTACAAGGCTACAAAATTTTGGGAAACAAACTCATTTCCTGCTTGGGCCTTTATCTTTGAACTAAGAGCATTCTTAGCAAAGCAGGTTTCACATTTCCTTCACAGGATTTTACATTTCCTTTCTCAGGACTGATTTCCTGGGGTGCCTGCCCTTTCCAGCTCAGGGCTGCACCACCCTCTGTCATTGTTTCAGGCTTAAGTCAGGCAGAGGAGGCAGTAGCCAAGGAATTTTCAGAGACTTCTCATGGACAGAATGGGGACTCAGGCTTCATCAAAGCCCAGGGATGAGGGTCCATCACCCTGTTTCTCCATAGCCCCCCAAGTCCTTCCCTGGGGCTTCCACATGATCATGCCTGTCTTAGGTCGTTCCCCCTCTTGGGGAATCTTACCCATTTTTGGCTAACTGATCAAGCGTTGGAGGCCAGTTATGAAAAAAGGAGCAAAAGTGGTGCTCCTGCCAGGGAGATAAGCTTTGTCTCCTTAGTGGCTTATGGTCCAAAGGTCGCTCACTCAGCCTTAGCCATGGGAGCATTACAGCTCCTGAAACCAGGCAGGGCAGCTCCCAACACGACTTCTATGAATTTTCTTATTAATCTTCATAGCAAATATGATAACTGTTATTATAAATCTATAGATAGTACATGAAAATTTAATAACATGAATAATATGGTTTAAAGGACTATAAGATTTAATTATTTTAATTTTATATTTTGAGAACATGGATTTTAGTTACATGAGATATACTTTAAATATAAACCATAATTTTTTGATACTTTCTCTCCTGCTACTTTCAATTTCCTTAAAGCAGGCCTTCTCTATATCCTTAAGTATTTAATAAAGGGCATGAAAAAGTCATTATTATAAATTCCAACCACAGTACTAAACCCAAAATATTTTACTTTAGTGCCAGCCAGCTAAATATTATTGTCAGGGGAACAGAAGTACCTATGTTTTTACTGTTCTTTCTTCAATTTTTCATAATTTTTTTCTTTCTGATATTAATTTTCTCCTCACGGTATGACATTCTCTGATATTTGAAAATAAATGGCAGGTTCCTCCAAGTTTAGAGTGACGAGATTGTTAAGATTATAAATGTGTATTCCCAGGCACTTGAACATTGTTCACAAATTGGATTTTTGAAGTGTTAGCAATGTTCTCTTTGAGGGATTAATGTCTCCTGCAATAAAGACGAGGAGGAGGAGGAGCAACCTAAATGCAATATCCCACCGAGTTCATCACACTTAGTTTTTAAAGCTCGAGACCCCAACTTATCTCTTGAGCAATTTTTCATCTCTTTATCTCATATTTCTGCTCTTCCAGCTGGATCATATATTTTTAGTGCATCTCTAGAATTTTGTCTATGCATTCTAAATATGTTTCCATCCCTATTTTCATGTCAGTTTACCTTATTTCAAGGATTTAAAGGTAAGCGTCTCGGTATAAACGTTTCAGATCACTTATTTTTACCTTGTAAAATACAGAGGAATAAATAGAACAAAGAGAACTAAGTTTGAAAGCATCCTTATGAAATGTAGGGCCACCCCTTCACTCTGTAAGGAAAACTTCATGCTTAACAGAGGAGGCACCTGTAATTTGGAAAGTCTCATCCTAAGGAGGAAGTCTAAAAGCACATTTTGTTCTTTCTTTGCTCCTAGGTAATAACTAGGCCTTCTAGGAAACTGCTTTGAAAATCCAATAAATATAAGGAGATTGCCCACAGCGTGTAGAAACTTGGCAGTGATTCTGAATTTCTCAGGTAATCAACACACCCCTCATGGTCTCTTTCAAACACATGGTCCTGTTCAAACACAGAACCCTGCCACAACTACTTTTTTCTTATTAAAGATGTGCACACACCACTTTCTCTATTCAATTATGTTGTGGCATATGGAAGACTAACTTATTTAAAATTTCAGAAATACTAACCCTAAGTATTATGCACTACAAAACATAAACAACTAAGAGCCCAAATTTTCTAAGAATAGTTTTCAATTATTGAAAAATATTATACTAATTACTATTTGATCTAATCTAAAATTTCAAACATTCTTTTTAAGTGAATAGAGAAAGAAAAGAGACAGAGAGAACAAGGAAGTGTGCACAGGGATGCACATGTGACAAATAAAATTGTCCCAAATGAATTAGAGGAAATGTTACCCTTGTTTATAAAGCATAATTTCATTATTATATAACTAACACAATGTCTTGACAGAAACAAATATAAGCTTAATACTTTGTCTTATTTTAAGAGTTAATTAAGTATATACTTTTGAAATAAGTGTTTCAAATACTTCTTAAACTAAATTTATAGAAACAGGTTTAAATTTTATTTAAATTACTGTTTAAATAATTATGGTAAACTGTAAGGTTAGACAAATTGATTATAATTTTGATGTACAGAATTTTCCTCTTAATAAAATTCAGCACAGATATCCTTTGAAATATATAACTTTGGTTTTTGAACATTTGCCATTAAATAAGTAATATCTACATTTTAGGAAACTGGTAATGTAGAAAAATTAAAATTAGTAATAACTGCTGAGAATATTTTGGTTTATTCACTTTCAGTCATGTGTGTACATGGGCTTACAAACCTATGAAGCTTTGTAGTAAAAATTTACAACTCTAGTTTTATATTCTTTGTTATTATATATATATCATTTCATTCACCATTGCATTTCTATGCATTTATTAAGTCATTAGAATATTTTAAAGCATGATTTCAAATTGCTTTTATGGATTCTGAAGAATTAATTTAATAATTATTGTGTCATTGCCCACTTAAACAGTTTTGTTTTTTACATATGTAAATAACCTCCAATAAACTTTTTCATATGTATATACAGAATTGGTGATTGCTACTTTAAAATGGGTTTCTTGGTATAGGATTGCGAGGGCAAGATGTATTGATATTTCAGATATTTTCTAAATATCTAAAGATTTTTAGATATTTTCCAGAAAAGGTTATAATAATCTAAACCCTCATCACAAATGCATCTTAATTTTTCAGTATGTTTTTAAAATCACCAACTTTCAATTTTCTTCAGGAATAAATATGATATTATGTTTATATTTTCTATAAAGCTCATTGACAAATTTGTTGGGAATCTGTACATGGCATAAATGGTGTTAGAATATATAACTTTAATTTAACCTGCTTCTTTCCCTATATTCCTTCAATATTTCAATTGAGTGAATATTTTCTTCAAAATACATTTTCCACATGGTTTTGCTCATCCTTTGTTACAATGGAGAGGTTGTAACATTTTTATTATCATCATCCTCAATTTATCAAATGCTATTTATTACAAACTTTTAGAATCATCATTCTTCCAATGCTCACACACAAAACACTCAAATATACACATAGGCACACACACAACACAAACTCAACTGTAGGTATCTTTGGTTTAGTAACAATTTATGGTTTTATTGTTTTGGGCCACAGTTATTTTCTTGTTCTTTGTTTTGTTTTATCTAACTTATGTTCTCTTTTATGAATATACCGCCTCACCAAAACTAACTATGATGTACATAATGGAAGTCTTCTCGTTGCAATACAATGTACACTTTAAAAAATATTAGATGCTGTTGGAGGGTTATGGAAACTCAGTTGACACTATTGGATTCAATTGTTTCTTCTCACATTTGTAATGCATATCTTCTACAGATATTGAACTGAGAAGTTGTCACAGGAGAGTCATTTTAAAAATTGATCTGCTGGACCTGAAAAAGAGGGGACTCTGGGAGAAATGTTACATTAATTTAATCCTTACCATATGCAATATATTAATATGGACCTAAGAACATTTTCTTATAACAGTTATATTTCATTTATTTTTATGTGAAAAACACATTTAGTTCACGTTAGGTACTGATAACTCTTCTAGAGATTTACAAGTGCCGAGTTATTTAAATATTATCCTTGAAGGTAACCCCATTGTATATCAGGAAACTGAGTTTCAAAGAGATTAAGTAATTTGCCCTAAGTTAACATAGTTTTAAGTAATGGAATGGGATTACGAAAGACGGTCGTTGGCCCCAGAGTCTGCTCTTCACAACTGTCAGATGCTCCCTCTCGATAGTAATGGGAGTCCTTCCAAATCCAGACATATGACCCGACTTCAATAACAGGTTCCCAAGGGGCCCTCAAGATGTAGATAAATCCTCCAGACATGTGTGTGTGTGTGAGAAGGGACAGAGAGAGGGGGAGGGGGCAGAGGGAGAGAGGGAGAGAGAGACAGAGGCAGAGATGCACACACAGAGAAACAAAAGATCCTAGCTTTGATCAATTTATATTCAGTATAATCCCCTCAAAGTTTAAAATTTTGATTGTAGGTTATTATCTGGGTGAGCATGCAATATGTGGGCCTGAACTGGTATGTTTTGTTTGTTTTTATATTTATTAACTTAAGAACTGTTGGAATGGACATGTGATTAATATAAAATTCTGGATTTGAGAAAAGCGTGGAAAATATATACTTATTTTACTTATAAAAATGTGTATTTATTCTTACATGTTTAAGCTTGTCACCTTAAAAATACTCTCCATTTTATGCAATACACCTATCAAGACGTTTTCATCCACTGGTCAAAACAGTTTTTGAACTCATTGATTCTGATGCCCGTAGTAATTGTACTGCTCTTTTGTTTCACTTCTTGCATATCTGCAAAATATTTCCCTTTAAGGACTTTTTTTCATCGGGAAAACAAAAAAAATTACTCAGGGCATGATCTGGTGAATGGGAAGTGTGGGGCCCAGGGGTCATAACATTTTTGGTTAATAACTACTGAACCCTCACACAGTGTGGGCAGGTGCACTCATAAATCACCCATCATGAAATGGGCAAACTCATTGAAAGAGACTTCAAAAAAATAACTTATTGAGTGGAACACAGCCTCTCACAACAATGGCAGGTGGTACACTGATACAGATGTGTTCCTAGAACACTCACCTAGTGGGGGAAGCCTTCTGTACAAGGGGCCTGCCCTCCAGAAGATAATTCTGGGTTTTTTTGGGGTCCCCCCTTGTACATCATCTTCAATTAGTATAGCTGTCCCTATTTCAGAACTATTCTTATTTGGAAGTTTCTGAAAATATAATTTGTTTCTGCATTATTCATATACTTGTATGCTCACACAGATACCCACAAACTCATTTTATACTGAAAGAAAAGGAGGGAGGGACTTTGTCCTTGTGAAACAAAGAACAAACTCCTATTAATACAAGGTTATTGTACTCCTGATAAATCTTGTTTCTGAATGCTTGATGTTTGTTCTCTAAAGGTGGCTCAGACCTGCTGGTAAATTAAGATATGAATGATGAAATCCAATTTTAACTAAGCAATACCCTTTATTTAAAAGTGGCTTTGTTAAGATCCAAAAATCTTGTCTTCCCATAAAAGAACAGTTCAATTCTGGTTTTGGTTTCAACTCAAGAAAGCTATTGTTTTTGTTTCTAAAGATCAGAAAACAGACTCTAAAGGGTACAATCATTATATTTACAAAGCAATGTGTTATTAATGTGATCTAGGCCAACTGCTTAGTACTCTTGACAAAGGAGATGAAATAATAAGACAGTGGGGTGGGTTGGATTCAGCTTCTTTCTTTCTTTTTTTTTAAAGATTTTACTTATTTATCTTTTTGAGAGGGGAAAGGAAGGAGAGAGGGAGAGAAATATCAATGTATGGTTGCCGTTTGTGTGTCCCCTGCTGGGAACTGGCCTGAAACCCAGGCATGTGCCCCGACAGGGAATCGAACTGCAAGCCTTTGGTTTGCAGGCCTGCGCTCAATCCACTGAGCTACACCAGCCAGGGCAGCTTCTTTCTTTAAAGAGTTTTAACTTAGGAATATTTCATACATAGAGAAATAAAATAATTATAGTAATTATGATTGACAATAAATTATTTCAATATTTATATTTTATAATGTTTTCAGGATATAATATACTCTTTTCAAGGTCCTATGAGAAAGGCATCCAGGATTGTATTCTACCTTGTTAATAAATGACAAAATACTTATAGAGAGTTCAGTAGTTTGTACAAAGTCATGAAATTGTAAGATAAATGGAGCCCGATTCCAAGGCACCTATGTGGTATAGAATAGTGCTTTCTAAACTGTAGTGTACATGAGAATCACCTAGAAAGCTTGTTAAAATCAGTTTTTGGGTGCCATACCTGTAAACTTGCTTCATACCACGGTGAACATTCCCAATAAGATCCTGGGTGATATCTGCTTTGTGGACCACACTTTGAGTAGCTGGTTCCATCAGATCTTGGTTTTGTTCTTGGTTTAACAAATGCAAATTGTCTATTCTTTTTGAGTCATTTAAGCTTTTTAAGCCACATTTTCCTTATGTCTACATTCAGGAAAATCGTAACTAGTTTTGTTGTGATCACTAAATGAAACAAGGGGTTAAAGATGTCTAGTCTGTCATAAGTGCTCATACTACGTACTGCATTCTACTCTCTGTGGGCCCATCCTGTGGAATCTCGATTCCTCCAGCTTCTCTCTCTTCAAGATTTGCCACTCTATTCCCATTCTGACAGAGTCAAACAACCTTTCATGCTTCATTCTGATATCTTCATGAGAAGGTATTAACCTGAAAGTTCAGTAGTTGAAGGAAATACGTATTATTAGAAGTAGGAAGTTCTTTTCACAATATCAGTTCTGCAAAACATTCAGCATTTTAATGTTTCTTTCAGACTTTTATCATAAGAATGACTCATTCATTCAGACCATTCTGAAAAACTGAGTGTGAGAATTTGAGAAAAGGAAGACTAATGTTGAACTTTTTATCTTGGAACTGGATTTCTCTTAGTGAATATATTGCTGTATGAGTATAGAATAACTTAGAATAACTTTAAGGGATTTATTTAATGTAATTGAGAGAGTAAACTAATTTAAAGCACTTTAATATTGAGTTGCTTTATTTCAACAAATTTCATTATATACTAGTCTGCTATATTGTAATCATGAGCATAGATTTTCAAATAGTCACTAAAAACTTTAATAAAGTACATTAGATCTTTTTAATTAAAACCATAAAGATACTTTTATTTATTTTACATTTTAAATATTATGTTTTAAAATATATTTTAAATTTTATTCTTACAACGTATTTTAAATCAGTCTTACTAAAATGTATATAAAGAAAATGTGCAGCAATGCAGGATGATATACACAAATTAATGCATATTAATTACTTCTTCAAAAAAGTGAGGTTGGGGTTCTTACATATCATTTTTTTAATTTGAGAGAAAGCAGAAGATATTTTAAAAATAGCATTTCTTTAAATGATAATTCCTAAAGTTTTATACTAAAAGATGAATAGTATAATGAAAACATTTGGATTCCACATCATTTAAGCACAAATAATACTTCACAAATTTTTCCCATGTACAGAACATATAAACACATCCCTTAACTATTATTTAATACAGGTTACATTCTAATGAAGCTTTAGTAGATTTGTTCTTATATTAGTTCCAATGAGTGTAGCCTAGTGTTTTCAGGACAAGAAATATCTTTTTTTGTTAAGTCCCTGCCCAAGAGGCATGAGTACTGAATATTCTGAACTTAAGACTGTGAACATTTCTTAATGATAGTAGAAAAAATAAAAATTTTGTAGATATAGTTGCACATTTTATGGGACATACAAAGAAACAATCAATTATTTTATCAGTCTGAATAGGTAAATTTCTTTAGAAACAAATTTTTAACACATTACTGAGTGTCATCTGTCACATTGCTATGTAGCAGTGAGCAATGCAGTGACCCAACCCCTCATGGAGCTTACATTCTAACAGTGACAACTAGACAGCAAATAATAATCAATCAAATAAATGTTGTAATAGATTAGAAACTGTGGGGGAAAGTGGAACTAGAAAAGTGGAGTTCCCTGGAGTGGCATGGTATGATTTTAAAAAGAGTCACTGAAAGATTTGAAGGAGACAGCCATCTGGATGTTAGTACACAGAGAAAACGCTGCAGGTTGGGGGAGGGGGCGTGGCGGTGAGAGCAAAGGCTCTAAAGCGCAGCTGGCCTGGGGTGCTCATGCAGAGGCAGGAGGCCCTGTGCAAATGAGTAGGAAGGTAAACGCAGGCCGAATTCTGCAGGCCTTTGAGGCCTTTGTCTTGACTTTAGCTTTTATTTTTTGCAAATCATTGCAAGATTTTAGGAATAACAATCATTATCTGATTATATATATATATTTGTCTTTAGACTGAGAGAAGAGGTGTAAATTTGATTCAGGGAGAAACTTCTAGGTGACTCTTTTAATGATTCAGGTAAAATAGTACAAATTCTGACTGGGGAAGTAGTAGTGAAGGCCATGATAAGTGGGTGGATTCTGGGTATCTTTGAAGATGAAGACCATAGTTTGCTGAGATGGAGATTGGATATAAGAAAAAGGGGAAATACAGAATAACTTCATGGTTCAGAGACAGAACAACTGAAGGATGGAGTTGGTATCAACTAGAGTAGTTTTAGGGGGGAAATGTGGGATTCTGTTCTGTATATGAATTTAAAATTGTTTTTAGACATCCAAATGGAGTTGGCAATTTGTACTATCAAATTGGATATCCAAGTCAGGAATTCAGCAAACAATTTAGGTTAGACTTATGCATTCAAGATCTGTGGCCATTTGAATGTTATATAAAACTCTGAAACTGAATAATTTCACTAGGAAAATAAATTGAGATGTAGAAAGACAGATAACCAAGAAATGAGTCCTGGAGGAGAAAAGGAGACTTTCAGAAAGGCACCAGAAAATACTAAGTAGTAAAGTAGACCAGTGAGCAGCTCTTAAGTTGTACCGAAGGATGTGGACTTGGGTGAGCAAAAAGACCAGAATATCAGAATACTTTTCACAAAATCATTGCCATTATTTCTTTCAACTTATATCATGGTTTTTTTTTTTTTTAATTGCTGAGTTGCATTCTCGAAACGAGTGGCTGATTCTGTAGCTATTTTCTTCCATTATTGAGAAAAAAATCCAGCACTTTGAAGTGCAAAGGAGTGTAATGAAATGATTATTAGATACTATTTTCACTTGAGCTGAGATGTTTGATCCTAAATTTCTCTCCCTAGTGAACTCAGACTTTGCTCCTTTCTCTGAACTGATTGCTGAGGCCCAGTGAGCAGCTCTAATGAATTACAGTGGCAACTCCCCCGTGATTATTGATTTCATCTGGCTCACTGAACAGAAGTAAGTACTTTCTAATTTGTTTGACATTGAATAGATGTGTTTATTTATTAAAGGATGTTGTAATGGCAATATGCCACGTTGTCAGAAGAAAGAGCAACTTTTCTGGGACAGAGAGAATATCAAGCAAACCTGAAAGAGCAACTTGCAAGTTGGATGTTGCTACACATACCCAACCAGAGACCATCTCTGTAATTTTGAAATATGACGGAAGTGAGAAAAAGAAGCTAGAATTAGATTCAGATACCTCTGAGTATTTTCCCAACTCCTCCATTAGTAGCTTTGACTTTTGGCTAGTCACCCAACATCTTATTATGAATTATTTTCATCAGCATTGAGGATGATGACAGAAGCCTCAAGGATCATTGCAAGCATGTAATAAAAATAAATGAGTGACTCTGAAAAGTTTAAAATGCTACAGATATATAAAATACTATCATCATTATTCGTGACTAGACTTCCAGAGTCTTTAATCCAGCTAAAATTAAGGCCAGAACAATTGTTACTACTCTTGGAACATCTGCATTACTTGAATATTTGAGCTTTCTTGAATTTTAAATTTAATAGATTATTAAAGGTCACCATAATAAATAGAATCTGATTCAATGCGTTTGCAGAGAAATAACCCAAAATATAAAAACGATGGGAATCTACCACTTGTAAAGATCTTGTTGAGGGTTGACTGCATTAGTGTTAAAGATAAAATATCCTTCAGAATATACAGACATTGTTATAAAAAAGTATAGTGCCAATGAAAAGATATTTTGAAAAGTTTTTTTAATCAATTGTGATATATTTTTAAAGAGGTTGATGCTCGTAGTAATAATGCAGAGGTATATAATGAAAGTGTGAATAATAAATGCCTTCTTTATCCCAATCTGACATTTCAAATTTCTTTCGAGATAATGTTACATAATTAGAAATTATGGTACATTCTCAAATATTTTAATGCCTCTAAAACATATGTACACTTGCCACTTTGTGATTGAATGAAATTTAGTTTCACAGTTGTATATACTCAAGAATCAGCAGTCTTTTGTTAAAATAAACAGAATTGTGGCAAATAAGTATAATGTAAGTACTCTGAGTATATGTCTTCTGGTATAATCTGGCAAAACCTCACAGAGAAAATTGAACATACTTGTGTCTACCTATCAATCCAAGGGGAGTGAGAGAAAAAAGTCTGTATCATGTTTCTAACTATTCAGGTATTTGGGGCCAGGTGGGTAAACATTTGCATGCTGGACAAATAGTACATTAACTAATACAGAGCCTGTATGAAAGCAATATTGAATCAATTGCACTCTGACTTTACTTCAGAATTTCCCAGATCCTCCCATAAACCAAGGATAGATTTCTCCCTTACTGGCCCCATTTTTGGCACTTCATATGTTGTGTGTGTGTGCATATACATTTCCTTAAATAATAGTATAACAGTAGACATCTATTTAAAAATCATTAGGGATTTTTTTACACATATTTTTAATCACGGTAAAATACATATAACAAAATTTACCAGCTTAAACATTTTTTAGTGTGCAGTTCACTAGTGTTAAGTACATTCACATTTTTTTTTGTCTCCAGAATTCTTTTTATCTTGCAAAACCAATACTCTGTACCCATCAAACAACTACTTCTTACTCCCCACAGCTCCCAGCTCCTGGCAAACATTCTTCTACATTTTGATTCTGTGCATCTGGTTATTCCAGGTAACCAGATCGTATAGTATTTGTCTGTTGGTGACTGGCTCATTTTACTTAGCATATCTTCAAGGTTTATCCAAGTTGCAGCATGTGTCTGAATTTCCTTCCCTTTTTAAGGCTGAATAATATTCCATTATGTATACACCGCATTTTGTTTATCTAGTCATTTGTCAGTGAACACTAAGGTTGTGTCCAACTTTTGGCTGTTGTGAATATGGCATCTATGAATGCAAATGCCTAAATATCTGTTTGAGTCCCTGCTTTCAATTCTTTTGTGTATGTAGCCAGAAATGCAATGTCTGGATCATAAAGAAATTTTATTTTTGATTTTTTTGTGGTACCACTATACTCTTCTCAAATCAGCTGCAGTAATTTACATTCCTGCTAACAGCATATAACAGTTCCAACTTCTCAATGTTCTTGCTACCATTTATTTTCTGTTCCTTTAATAGTTACCATTGTACTGAGTGTGAAGTTGTACCTCATTGTGGTACTTATTGGCATTTTCCTGTGATTACTGACATCGAATATCTTTTAATGTACTTGTTGGCCATTTGTACATCTTTTTAGGAGAAATATGGTTTTTACTTAGGTTGTTTGAGTTCTTTATTGTTGTTATTGAGAAATAAGACTCTTTTTAAATGAAAATACTTTTTCTAATAGTAATAAGAAACATGTTTTTCTCATAGTAGACACAAGAATATTTGTATTTTTCTTGATCTTTTTGATAGTTTTTGATCTTTTCATTTTTTATTACTTCTTTATTGATGTTTGAATAGTTTTCTCCATTTCCCAAACTCAACTTTCTCCTGCCTCAACTTCCCCCACCTACCACCCTCAATCCCATCCCCCTTTGGCTTTGTCCTTGTGGCCTTTATACATGTTCTTTTACGATCCTTTTCCTTCTTTCCCACATAATTTTCCTTTCCTCTCCCCTCTGGTTACTGTCAGTTTGTTTTTAATATCAATGTCTCTGGTTATATTTTGCTTGCTTGTTGCTTTGTTAGTTAGGTTCCACTTATATGTGCGATCACATGGTATTAGTCTTTCACCGCTTCGCTTCCTGCACTTAGCATAATGCTCTCCCATTCTATCCACGTTGTTGCCAAGGGTTTTTCTGCTGCGTAGTACTCCATTGTGTAAATGAACCACAGTTTATTGATCCAGTCATTTAATGATGGGCACCATGGCTGCTTCTAGCACTTGACTATTGTAAATTGTGCTGCTGTGAACATTGGCATGCATAGGTTCTTCTGACTTAGTATTTCAGGATTCTTAGGGTATAATCCCAGCAATGGAATGGCTGGGTTAAAGACAATTCCATTTTCAGAAGAAATATGAGTCTTAATATGTTCTGGATATTAACCCTTTACCAGATATATTATTTACAAATATTTTTCCCATTCTGGAGGTTTCTTTTTCACTGCGTGGATTGTCACCTTTTTAACAAGAAGTTTTTATCTTTAATGCCATCTAATTTATCTAGTTTTACTTTTGTTACCTGTGCTTTTGGTTTTATAGCCAAGAAATTGTTGCTAAAGTCAATGTCATAAGCTTTTTCCTTGTGTTTTCTTTTAAGAGTTTTATTATTTTACATTTAATATTTGTCTTTAATTTCAAATTAAATTATCCCAAATGAACCCAAATTGGTTCATTTCTGTACATGGTAAGGTAAAGAGTCAACTTCTTCTTTTTGTTTCTTGCTAGTGGATGTCTAGTTTTTTCAACACCATTGTTGAAGTAACAGTCCTTTTCCACTGAATTGTATTGGCATTCCCATTGAAAATCACTTGATTATGTACGTGAGTGTGTATTTCTGGGTTCTCTTCTATGTTGCTATATATGGTGCTTGTTATGTCAGTACCATTCTGTTTGCTTACTGTAGTTTACTTCTAAGTTTTTACCTCAGGAAGTATGAGAACTTTAACTCTGTTCTTTTTTAAAATATTTTATTTATTTATTTTTAGAGCTAGGGGAAGGGAAGGAGAAAGAGAAGGAGAAAAACATCAATGTGTAGTTGCCTCTCATGTGCCTCCTACTGGGGACCAGGCCCACAACCCAGGCAGGCATGTGCCCTGACTAGGAATCAAACTGGCAACCCTTTGGTTCACAAGCTACCTAACTTTATTCTTTTTAAGATTGTTTGGTTATTCAGAGCTTTCATGAGTTTTTAGGATTATTTTTCTATTTCTGGAAAAAAATCATTGGTGTTTTTATCGAGATTGCATTAAATCGTTTAATCTGTATATTGCTTGGGTAATATTGACATCTTAACATAATAGTTCTTCCACTCTATGAGCACAGAATGTCTTTATATTTATTTTTGCCTTATCTAATTTCTTTCAGCAACATTTTACAGTTTTCATTACACAAATCTTCTGCCTCCTTGGTTAATTTTATTCTTCAATTTTTTATTCTTTGTGATGTGGGACCAGGTGGGTTCTATGGGATCAGCTGGATCCTATGGTACCAAGTTCATGCTGTAATAATTATCAAAATGTTAATGTTGAATAAAGATCTGGCTGGATATTCCTAGGAACCAGTTCATTCAATAGGGCCTTAAAATTGTGATGAAGTTTGTTTCACGGTATCTTATTTGTGCTGTAATTACCCAGGTAGATAAAAGAGTGGGTCTGGACAATCCTACATCTACCTCTGCTCACAAGGGCACAGAGGGCTGCCCTGGTAGGTCTACCTGAATTCCTGTGGAGTGCCTAGTTTCTAGCCAGTTTGATGGACACCTCTTGATAATATAGTTTCTTCAGTGTCATCATCAGAGATTTTTAATTGCAGAAAGAACTCAGAACCACAACTTTATTTTGAATTCAGTCCATTATATAAATGCAATGTTTGTGGATAAATATGGAGTTGACATAATTTTCACAACTTCCTATATCAGTAATTTTATTGGCAGTGAAATTTCAAACCTGAACATTAGAATCAGACAAGTACTCCTCCCAGCATCTGTAAAGGTGGAGATTATGTTATGTTATATCATATAGTTGATCTAAAAAAGGGGAAATAACACAGATAAGCCTAAATCAATCACATTAGCTTTTAAACATACAACTTTCTCTAGTTGCTGTAAGAAGAAGGCAGAGAGGAAGACATATAGCAGAAGGCTAGAGGGTCAGAGATTAGAAGTATGACAAAAACTCAATGTCTTGTTGCTGTTTTGAACTTGGAGGAAACCATATGGAAAAGAATGTGGAAGACTGCTAGAAGCAGAGTGCCCCCTTTGTCAAATATTAATTGACCATGGAGACATGGGTTTATCAATGGGCTCTCTATTTTGTTCCATTGATGTATGTGTCTGTTCTTATGCCAGTATCAGACTTTACGGTTACAGTGGCCTTGTAGTATAGTTTGATAAAAGGTATTGTGATCTTTCCAATTTGTTCTTTGTTAAGATTGCTGAGGTTATTTGAAGTTATTTATGGTTCCATATAAATTTTTGAAATATTTTCCCTAGATCTGTGAAATATGCATTCATATTTTAATAGGCATTGCATTGAATCTATAGACTGCTTTGGGTAGTATGGACATTTTATTGATGTTAATTTTTCCAATCCATGAACACAGTATATGCTTCCATTTATTTGTATCTTCCTCATTTCTTTCTCCTGTGCTGTGTAGTTTTCTCGGTACAGGTTTTTAACCTTCTGGTTAAGTTTATTCCTATGTACTTTATGTTTCTTATTGTTATAGTAAATTGAATTTTTTGCTTAGTTTTTCTTTCTGATGGTATATTGTTGGTATACAAAAATGCCATTAACTTCTGAATATTGTTTTGTATTGTGCTATTTTGCCAAATTTACTTATTATTTTAAGTAGGGTTTTTTTGTGGAGACAGTAGGGTTTTCTATATGCACTATGATGTCATCTGCAAATGACAGTTTTACTTCCTCCTTTCCAAATTGGATGGCTGTTATTTCTCTCTTTTTTTTTGTCTGATCACTGATTTGAACTTGCAGTGCTATGTTGAATAAGAGTGGTGAAAATAGACACCCTTATCTTGTTCTTGATCTTAAGGGAAAATTTTTTAGTTTTGGCCCATTGAGTATGGTGTTGGTAATAGGTTTCTCATGTATGGCCTTCATTATGAGGAGTTATGCTCCCTTTACTACCCCTTTGCTGAGTGTTTTTATCATAAATGGGTGCTGACTGTTATCAAATGCTTTTTCAGCCTCTATAGTTATGATCGTGTGACTTTTGTTCTTCATTTTGTTTATGTAGTATATTACATTCATTGATTTGCAAATACTGTAACCGTCCTTGCATCACTCGGATAAATCCCACTTGATCTTGTTGTATGGTTTTTGTAATGTATTGCTCAATACAGATTGCCAATATTTTTTGAGAATTTTAGTATCTTATGTTCATCAGAGATACTGGCCTGTAATTTTCTTTCTTTGTTATATATTTACCTGGTTTGGGTATTAGGATAATACTGGCCTCATAAAAAGAGTTTGGCAGTTTTTCCTCTTTGGGGATTTTTGGAATAGTTTGAGAAAAATATATATTAGTTCTTCTTTGAAGGTTTGGTAGAATTTGACTGTGAAGCCGTCTGGTCCAGGGCCTTTGTGTGCCAGGAGTTCTTTGATTAGTGCTTCAATTTTGCTAGCTGTTATCGATCTATTCAGGTTTTCTGCTTCTTCTTGATTCACTTTTGGAAGATTGTATGTTTCTAGGAATTTGTCCATTTCCCCTAGGTTGTTCAGTTTCTTGACAGATAGTTGTTCATAGTAATTTCTTACAGTCCTTTGTATTTCTGCAGTATCAGTTGTTACTTCTCCTCTTTCATTTCAGATTTTATTTATCTGGATCATCTCCCTCTTTTTTTCTTTTTGAGTCTGGTTAAAGGTTCATCAATTTTGTTTATCCTTTCAAAGAACAATCTCCTGGATTCACTGATCCTTTGAGTTGTTTTTGTAGTCTCTATGTCATTTAATTCTAATCTTCTCTTGATTATTTCCTTCCTTCTACTGGCTCTGGGCTTTATTTGTTGTTTTTCCTCTAGTTCTTGTAGATGTGGCATTAGGTTGTTTATTTTAGATTTTTCTGTCTTCTTTAGGTAGGTCTGCATTGCTATGAACTTCCCTCTCAGGACTGCCTTTTCTGTGTCCCATAGGTTTTGGGTTGTTGTGTGTTCATTTTTCATATTCAATTGGTTCATTTGATACTTGTTGATTTTATCCTTGATCTCATTGTTAACCCATTAATTATTGAATAACATGTTATTCAGTCCCCATATATTTGAATGTTTTGAGTTTTTTCCTTGAGGTTGGTTTCTAGTTTCAAACCATTGTAAAATGAGAAGATGCTTAGTACGATTTCAAATTTTTGAATTTGTTGAGATTTCTTTGGTATCCTAATAGGTATTCTATTTTGGAAAAACCCATGTGCATTTGAAAAGAATATATATTTTGCTTCTTTGGGGTGAAATACTCTATAAACATCAATTAAGTCTATTTGATCTAGAGTGTCATTCGATGCCACAACATCCATATTGATTTTTTGTTTAGATAATCTATCCATTGTTGACAGTGTGGTGTTAAAATATCCTGTGATGACTGTATTGATTTCAATATCTTTTTTGAAGTCCTCCATGATTGTCCTTATATATTTAGGTGTTCCTATTTTGGGTGTATGTATGTTTATAGTATTATATCCTTTTGTTGGACTGCTCCCTTAAGTATTATGCAGTGACCTTCTTTGTTTCTTGTTATGCCCTTTGTTTTGATGTCTATTATGTCTGATATAAGTATTGCTGCTACCACTATTTTTCTTTCATGTCCATTTGCTAGGAATGTTTTCCATCCATTCACTCTCAGCCTATGTAGATCTTTTATTCTGAGGTGGGTCTCTTGTGGACAGAATATATATGGGTTATATTTTCTTATCCATTCAGCTGCCATATGTCTTTTGATTGGAGCTATTAATCCATTTACATTTAAGGATATTATTGATAATTGTTAATTCATTGCCATTTTCCCTTTATACCTGTGTTCCCCTCTCTCTCTCGTTCTTCATTTTCTTAAAGCGGTCCCTATAGCATCTCTTACAATGCTGGTTTGGTACAGATATATTCTTTTAGCCTTTTTTTTTTTTTGCCTGGTAAGCTCCTTATTTCATCTTCCATTTTAAATGAGAGCCTTGCTGGATAGAGTAGTCTTGGTTGCAAGTCTTTGCTTTTCATTACTTGGAGTATTTTATGCTATTCTCTTCTAGTTTATAATATTTCTGTTGAGAAGGAGGCTGATAACCTTCTCGGAGCTCCCTTGGATGTTACTAGCTGTTTTACCCTTGCTGCCGTTCAGATTATCTGCTTCTTCAAATTTTACCATTTTAATTATGATGTCTTGGAGTGGACCTCTTTAGATTCATCTTGATTGGGGCTCTCTGTGCTTCCTGAACTTGTGTGATGTTTTCCCACATTGAGTTGGGGAAGTTTTCTGTCATTATTTTTTCAAACAGGTTTTCTATTCCTTGTTCCTTTTCTCCTACTTCTGATATCCCTATGCTGCAAATATTGTTATGTTTTTGTTGTCCTGAAGTTCCCTTAAACTATCTTCATTCTTTTGAGTCTTTTATTTTGTTGCTCTGAATGGGTGTTTTTTCTACCTTGTCTTGCAAGTTGCTGATTTGATTCTTTGCTTCATCTTGCCTGCTTTTAATTCCTTCTAGTGTATTCTTCATTTTAGATATTTATTCTTCATTCCCTCCTGGTTCTTTTTCATAGTTTCTATGTCCTTTTTCATGCCGCTGTAGTTCCCTGCAGCTCCCATAAAGTTCCTTGCAGTTCTCCCTGAGTTCCTTGAGCATCCTTATAACAATTACTTTGGACTCTGTGCCTGATAGATTGCTTGCCTCAATTTCATTTATCACTTTTTCCAGGGATTCCTCCTTACCTTTTGATTAGGAGGAATCCAAAGGAAATTGTTTCTTTATCTTTTCATTTTAGGTGAATCTTTTTGTTTGTTTCTGTGTATTGGATTGATATGTTTTGATTCTTCATCTTCTTGGGATCAACTTCTGTGGTAGGAGACCTGTGGGACTCAGTGGTATAGTCTCCTTGCTGTCTTGAAATAGATGCTCTAAGGATATTTTTTATACAATTTATATGGGCTCTCTTATTCTAATTGTGCTTTTGTTGTTGCCTAATTCATTGGTAAGTTCTACTCTCCAGGTAGCTGAGTGACAGCCAGAACCACCAACGTGGCTTTCATGCTGTTGTACAGGTGCTTCCAGAACAAAATAAAACCTCCCAGCAAACAAACCCCACACCAGCATTATTACCCCCTAAACACAACCACAATATCAACAACAAATGAGTGAAGATTAATAAAGATGAAAAGAGAATAAGTACATGTAAGAAATGAAAAAATAATATGATATGACATGGAAAAATGATTTTGAGAGGGTAGAGGAGGAAGAAATAATAGAGTAGGGAATAGAAACAAGGAGAAGAAAGGGAGAAATAAAATTTACAATGTAAATAAAAAAGGGAGAGAATAAGTCAAAATGGAGCATGAAAAGGGAAGAGTATAATATGAAGTCTGAAATATAATTTAAAAAATAGTGAAAAAATAGGTAGAGAAGGAAGAAAACAATCACTGCAGCAATATTCATGACAAATGAGCAAAGATTTATAAAGGTGGAAGAGGATGAGAACATTATAAGAAAGAAAAAAAGGAAGAAAAAAGATTATGGGATATCTAAAAGAAAAAAAAAACATTTTGAGAGGATAGAGGGAGGAGAAATAATGAGTAAGGGTTAGAAACCAGATTAAGAAAGGGAAAAAATAAAATTTAAAGCAAAAAAGAAAGGGCAAGAGGAAGGTAAAATGGAGTAAGACAGAGAAATGGTAAAATATGACATTTGAAATTAAAAAAAAATAGTGAACATCTAGAAATAAAGTTGGAGAAATACAACGATAACCACAATATCAATGACAAACAGGCAAAGATGAATACAGGTGAGGGAAAAAGAATGGGAGATGACTAATGGAAGGAAAAAAGGTTTTGGGAGCAGAGAAGGAGGAGAAGTAGTAAGAGCGAGGAATAGAAACAAGACATAGAAAGGGAAAAATAAAATTTAAAGTGAAAATAAAAAAGGGAAGGAAGAAGGCAAATGGAGGAAGAGAAGGGTAGAGTAAAATGTGAAATTTAAAATTAAAATAAAAAATAGTGAAATAATAAGAACAAAGTTGAAGAAAAAGGAAAAACATTTAAAAGGTATACAGGAGAAAAAATAATGCAAATAATGAAAAAGAATGAGGTGGAATTCATTGCAGCAGAGATGAATATTTACCTACTGTCTCCTGCTTCTGGATCTATCTCTGATAGTGTCAGATAGTGTCAATCTAGTTTTAGCATCCTGTTTGAAGCTGTAAGTGATCCACAGTCTGCGCTGTCTTCTTCAGGCTTGGCTGGTCCTTACTGTTCTGTCCTGTTGGCTACTTATCAGCACAGGGCCCAGGTGTGGTTCATCTAATGTCTGACAGCACCACATATACCACTTCCATCTCCCTCTTGAGGGGCCTTCTGCTGTGATCAGGAGATTGTGATAGCGCCCTTGGGAGATGCTATTCAGTATTCAGAGAACATGGTGCCCCTGCACCACACACCTTGTTCTATCCCAGATTATTTCCAGTAATGTATAGTTTCTGATAAAGTAACTGTCTGTTTCATGTGAGGGGCCAATCTTTGTAAAAGGGTTAGTTAGCTCTTTCCTGTTTAGCACTAATGGCAGCTCTGCATAAGAGCTGAGTCTGGGCAGGGCCCTGACTACCCCTTGCTGCCTCAGTTTCTAATCTCTCTGCTCTGCTAGCTTCAGTGAAATAACCCACATAGCTTGTCGGCATCTGACAAAAGTTCAGAAAGGGCCTTTTTGGAGAGTCTATTTCTTTCCCCTGCAGAATGTGCCCAGAAGGGGGTTCATGAGCTTGGTCTTACCGTCTTACTGTTCTGTAAAGTTTGCAATCCAGCAGGTGAGGTTTGGGAGTGCCTTCCTCTTCCCAGAGGTTGGTACTCTGCTGTGTGAGGGGACCTGTCTAGCTGCAAAGAATTGCAGGTGCTCAGCTCTTGCTGGTCTAGGTCCCAGCCCACGGCTCTCACAGGAAACTAAGACCTGAATTCTCCATTCTACGCAGCCCCACACTTGCCAGCTGTGTTGGGTGGGGCCCTGCAAATCCTTTGCCATGCAGATTTCTTATCTTCCTGCCCAGCTGGATTCAGTGGGCATGAACTGTGCTTTCAACCTGGTTGCTTTGCTGGAAGGGCAGTTGTACATGCACAGAGGGTCCCTGCCCAGCCACTCTTCAGCTCCTCCTTAGAAAGTCTCTATGTGGCACTCACACCACAGCACCTAGTCACTGATGAGTTCTCTGTGTACCCCTTCTCCCCAAAAGTAAGAAGTCTCTTGGGCAGGGCTGGCCACAGCCTGCCAGTGCCTCTGATAGTTTTAGGAGATAGAATTTTTCCCTGGGACTCTCCCAGTTGGCACTGCAGCTATGGACATCGCCATTCAAATATTTATTGAATAAATACATATTTATTGATTAAGTACTTGATATACTATGTGAACATACTCAATGAATAAAAAGACATTGTATTTCTAAAACAATAATAATCAGTGGAACAATTAGCTTATAAAAGCCATGCAATAAATGTCTGCTAATAAATATTGAGAGACACTACGAGATTAGCTTATCACTTCCAATTCTATTTTGAGCAAACCATTCATTTGTAGCTGTGCTATTGTCTGATTTATCTCCTGTCTTGCAGGTGAACTGATTTTCTAGCTTCTAGGTAACAGGTGTCCCATAAATGTTAAACAAGAAAAAAAGCTTTGGGAAAGTATTTGAAACATTGAGATTAAAGCTTTGATGTAAAGAATTCCCCAACCCTTGAAGAGGGCCAAAAGTCATCAATAATCATTACAGTAGCTTACAAGGGCAATGTAATTTTAAAACATTTGTCAAATACTCTTTAAAAAAGACTTACCTTAATACTCAGAGTTGAAAGAGTTCAGAATCTGCATGTTTACCAGTTCTTTATCTTGACATCATGCCTTAGTCATTTTTAAAGAGGTCAATGACTTATATGTAAGAGTATCAAAGGTCTACATTTTTAAATATCTTTCAAACCTAAATATAAACATAAAGGGGGAAGGCAATGTTAGTTCTACTATTTATATAAATGTCTGTTTTAAGGTAGATTTCTAGGCTTACTATAAAAATGAGAAAAGTAACAAAATTAGAAATAAAGTAAATGATGAGAATTCCTACTTAACACAAAGAAGAAATTGTGAATTTGGAAAGGTCAAAATTAAGGTGTTTGCAGGGAGCTGACTATATTTTAAATGAATATGAAATCTACTTATACATTTTATTTGCCATAAATATAAACTATTCATGTCTCTAAATTAAGTTTTAAAATTACTTCAGATTAATGTGGGAAATATACATTCCACCCCCAAGTCCTACTTTTTTATGTCCTTAAGTTTTATTTTCTTGAGTGATTAAACTCTCATTCATTGTAAACCAATTGGTTTATACTATGTGACAATAAGAATCTGATTTTGTATTATCTGGGATAATTTTAGCTGTGGTAATGCTTTCAAGTATAATATTCCTTAAAATAAAAATAAAAGATATATATTTATAAATATGATTATATATAGATATGCACAATTTAGTATCATCATCTTAAATGTCAGTCATATGAGAAAAAGGCAAAGACAGTTAAAATCTACAGTCCTAAAACCTAAATACTTTTAGGGACCTTAACACTTGGAAGGTGAGTGAGTTGAACAGCTAAAAAGAAAAAAAAAATATCCGTGTTAAGCAAAGAATTACTAATGATTAAAAAAACACATAAAGATAGAAAATAAGATTGAACTGACAGAGAGGTAAAGAAAAATTTATTTTTATTTCAGTATCTTGTGGCTATTTCTGCAAAAGTAAACTACCATTTTTAAATAATGGAACATAATATAAACACATATTTAGGAGGAAATGAGGAAAATCACAGGATATTGGGCAGAAACCTCAGAAGAGCCATTGTGTGTAAATGCAAACAGGTCTGTGTAAAGTAGCTGATTGTTGCAAGAAATTGTTTTGTTAAGTAATGAAACAATAATAATAAAAATAAGTAATGAAACAAAACACTTATCTAGCTTGCTTTTTCAAAATTTCTGAAAACTTTAACAATTGAGATGACATTTATGGTTCATAGTTTTTTAGTGCTATGATTACCAATATTATTCATATCAATAAATTCATAGAAATTAAAAGTTTATAAAGTTGTGTATGAATACACACACACAATTTTTCATGACATTGGTGATTATTATCCTGATTTTAAGGATGAAGAAACCTAAGGTCAAAGAGTTAAAATGATTTGACTCCTGGTACATAATAATATAAGGAGTTATGGAGAAGTCAATAATCCACATACTAATTCTCACAGTTTTATTTCATATTCCAAGCTGTTCCTACATATGATCGTGCCACCAAATAATGCATGTGTGGTAATTTAATATCAACATTATAAATGGCACTGAGGACTCTGTTAAGTTAAACAATGGTTTTGGTAATTAAAGAACAAGAAGCTGAGGAATCAATTTCTTGACTCTTGAGAGAAAGTCAATCCAGGGATGCATTATGAATACATGTATTACTACACAGAAGCAATTAAATACTATGCATACTGAATACAATCTAAGACTTCTCTCCTCCTCGTGTCAACACATTGTATAATACTCTTCCTGGAGTGTGGGCAAGATCTGTGCTTTCAAGCAATAGCATATAGGAAAAGTGATCGGATGCTATCCCTGGGATTACACTGTGTTATCTAAATCTTTATTCCAGCAGACTGGAGCATGAATTCTCTTTGTTGGCTCGGTGAAATAAGTGTCCGTGTTGAAAAGTCCACTGGGCGTGAAACTGCAGACTTCCTTGTGGATGTAAGACCTGAGAGCAGCTTCCAGCCGACCACCAGCAAAAAGCTGGGGACTTCGGTCATACATCCACAAGGAAATGACTTCTGCCCACAGCTGGAATGAGCTTTAAAGCAGATTCGTTTGTCATCTATTTTCCCGGTGGGAATAAAGCTGTCTAACACTTTGGCTGTAGCTTTGTGAGATCCTCAGCAGAGGATGCAGCTATGCCCTGCTAGACTGTGACATATAGAATTAACGTGATGATGTATTTGTTACAGAGCAATAGAAAACTGATAAAAGTTTTGGTACCAGAAGTAGGTTGCTTCTTTAATAAATGTATAAATGTGGGGATGGCTTTGAAACTCACTAGTGTACAGAGGCTCGAAGGCACTTGAGGAGCAAGGTATAGTAAAGCCTAAACTACCTGAAGGGAGTGTTAGTGGAAGTCTGGACTTTAAGTACAGTAAATCCTCACTTAACATCATCAGTAAGTTCAACAACTTTGAGGCAAACAATACATAAGAAAACCAATTATACCACAGGCTGTTTGATATGAACAGGAGTGCAGTTCCTATAGCATCTTATCAAAATTACAACAAAATGATGAACCTACTGTATGCTTCTAGTAAGGGCTCAGGACGAACTTGTTACTGGAAACTAGAAGTGAGTTCTTTTATTATTATTTTTTTGTACTGCCAGAGAACTTAGGGAAAATGTCTCCTACCCTTCTGTGCAAAACAGAACTGGTAAATGGTGGAGTTGGTTGTATAGCGAAGGAGGTTTCCAAGCAAAATGTTGATGGTGCTGCCTGATTTTCTTCCTACTGTTTAAATAAAATGGGAGATTAGAGAGATAAATTGAGGGAAAATTGTTAAAAAACAGGCATGTCAGGATTGTAGGCAATGAGACCCTACTGAAAAATTCTAAGTGTAGCTAATGGGGTCAGATTTATATTTTAGTAAGATGGTGTTGGTAGTGGCATGACTGAAGAACAAGAAGTTATATCGGCTAAAGATACTGGTTAATTCCTATTTATAATCCAAAATTAATAATAATCACTTAGTCAGAAAACCTCCCTGAACCAATAAAAGTTTGAGGCTCCTTTTTAGATGACTAGCTATGTCTGCTAAACTCCGTAATGTTCTTTATATTGTGTAGTAATTATTGAATAATTTGTCTACATAACATATTGACTATTTTTAGCCATTTATTAGCATCATATTGTAGCTGAAATGAACACAAATGTGTTATTTTACAGTTCTTCAGTTGAGATGTCTGAAATTAATCTCATGGGCTAACATCAAGTTTTTGGCAGACCTACATTCCTTCTAGACTTTCTGTTTTCCTGACTTTTCCATCTCCTACAGGGCTCCTGGACCCCTTGGCTTTTGGCCTCTTCCCTCATCTTCAGAATACATCATTCCACCTATTGTTTCTATCATCATATCTCTCCATGTCTGTCCTGCCTCCCTCTTTTCCTTATAAGATCCATTTATTATATTGGGCCTACATAAATAATATAGGATCTTTTCCTCATCTCAAGATCCTTATTTTAATCACATAGGCAAAGTCTCTTTTGCCATGTAAGGTAACTTATTCATAGGTTCTGAATATTAAGCTGTGAACATCTTTTCAGGATTGGCAGAAGTAGCATTATTCTGTCTACCATATGCAGTGTTTAAGTTTTTCTTCTCTTCTGCCCCTGCCTAGCATTGCTCCAAAGGCATGGCACCACAATACCTAAATAATCAAAGGCTTGTTGATAAAATAAATGTGCAATCAACTTCTAGACTCTTTTTTAATTGTTCATCTTATCAGATGTTTTTTGCCATGACATACGTTCTCCACCAATCCTAGATTGTCTGGTAGCCCCAGATGGCTTCACTGCTTAATAACATAGGAATCTCTGAGAAAACTGTTGTTCTTGATGTCTTGACATTGCCATCCTGTTTGTCCCTGTGACAGAGTAATGGGGAAATGTCACAGCCCTATCTCTATTCTCCATTTTATAGTGTGTATGAATGTCACATGTCTAACAAAATTCTGATGCTTCCTGTTGGCTCATTGAAGTGTCTTGGGGAGGATTCCAATACTTTTTTCTTGTCTCTAAAAGTTAACTCCAGTTCAGATCTCTGTTTTCATTCATGCTTTAGAGAAGTCCTGCTCTTTGCTACAGCATTCTTTACCACAAGAAATATTTTTCTTCCCCTTAAGATTTATCCATGTATTTTCTCACAACTTACTTTGTCATCATGAAGGTACTTCTCTATATTTCTATCTGCTTCATGGGATCCCCAGTTCTGATCTGATCAACATCAGTCATCACATGGAAGGGTTTAAAAATCCTTATGTAAATTATACACCTCCATAACGTCCACTGAATCCTCAAAATATATTTAATGTTATACATATCTTGTGACATGATTTATTGACCATATCAGAGATATTTTGGGGGGTTTCTCACTTCCTCTTGTGATACTATATGTGAAATTTATCAGAGAGACATGGCTGAATTTACATTTATCAAGAGACAACTTTAAGCCCCTATTTCCTAGTTCATTAAACACCCTGAGGAAACAGCGTTCATATCCTTCCAAGGTCATGCCAACTGCACTGCTATCTTTTAAATGAACTAATGCCTCTAGGAAACTGCTATAAACCATCATTTTATTTATCAGTCAATGTAAATAAGTATGTTGTTCTAGATGCTCTGGAGTATTTTCTCAGACTGATAAATTTTACAAAGCACATCAAAGCTGTCTTTATTTCATCTTAAATCACAGGGATTGAATACCACTGATCATCACACTAAATACATAATCACTAGCATGCCATTAGACAGTTTTGGACACAGGATATGACATTTAATTTTAGAAAATATATTTAGTCTGGGTTTCTTTTAGATAAAAACCTTGCACTTCAAATTGGATTGATAGTGGTCAAAGGGGATAGGTATACAGAATGCAAGATAGGTTCTTTAATGTAATTTGTTAATTTATAAAATTCAGAAAGAGGAAGTCTGTTAGACCGTTTTCTGAAATATCATGAATGCTATAATAGCGTCCAATAATATTTTCTCTGGGTAGTAATGATGATAATGATGGCAGATGACATTTATTCATTGCTCATGTGATAGACATCGTTCTATACATATTAATATAGTTCATAATCAACACAGTTATTTACCTTTTTTCCCCATTTTAAAATAACAGAAGAAAGTTTAGCGAAAGTTCTCACTAATGCTACACACCTATTCAGTGAGAGACCTGTAATTTGTTACTAACTTATGTGGCTCCATATTCTTTTATGTAGTTAATCATAGAAAAAGGAGATTTTATTGCTGCTTTGGATTGGTTTCTTAAACTTACCCCCCGCCCCACTCTTTCTTTGAGTTGCTGGTAAGTTCTAGAAATATCAAATGAAAGAAAGAGGAGCTATAAGAAGTTAAATATTTCCTTTTATTTATTTTATTCATTTGTTTGTGTTCTGTTTATATTTTAACAGAACAAATTTGCACCCTGTTATATGCTGAACATAAAGTCCACAGAAAGTTAGAGGAGAGAGACGGGGTAATTAAAGAAAAATAAAGCTTTGAGAAGATAAGGAACAAAATAATGGCATCTAGGAGGAACAAGGATGCCATAGCCAAGAGAATCATTTATTCCGCAGAGGCGGAAGACAAGAAAGTAAGCATGGGGCATGAGACATGTAGGTATGCAGGGCAAAAATAAGGCAGTGCATGCCTATTAGCTTCAGCTCCTTTTGGGTACAGAGTAATCATCCAGAGGGAAGGAGGGTTATGAGAGTTATGGGATTTAAATAATAAGCTAAACTGCTAAGATTATTTTGTATGTCAATTAAGAGACCTAGGGAAATGAATAGAAAGCACTAAATTTGTGATTTATAAACATATAGGCTTGTGGTTGCTCTGGTGCTTGTTCTCGTGTGTTTGTGTGCTAATCTGGTTATAGAGGTAAAGAAAACACTCAACCCAGATTCACTAAGGTTTAGAAGTTTACGGTGTGGCTCTGAGGCTGATAAAATTAAAAGCTCTAGCTAGAAAGTTTGTAAAGGAACCATGGAGTCCATGCTGGGTAAAGAAAGGAGAAAAAAAAAGTATATATCCCATAGGAATATCAAGGGTCAAAAGTTTTGGTTATAAAGAATAGTAGATATAGTAAGAATAAGGTTTTTGGTGTGTTAAAATTCTAATAGTTTGGGTCAGAGGGTATTATGTTGTATTAATATATCAGACATGGAATTTGTCTTTGTTATTATGATGTACTAAATATATCCATAAATTTTGGCTGTTATAGAGGAATTAAACTAAAAATTTACTTTAAAGAAGGTCAGAGAACTCTGAAGAGTTTCTATCAGACTTTATACATTAATAGAGATAATAATATAATAATAGTTGGAATAGAAAAATAAGGATCATGAGTCCAGGGTCAACACTTTCATGAAAATTAATAGGGTAAACTTGTCGCTCAGAAATTCTTAAATGAGTATTCAGATGATGTAAGCCTCAAAAGAGGAAGTTTATGCTTGATTGATAAAGAGAAACGATGTGTAAATGGCAAGATCACTATTTAACATAATATGTTATATTTATTTATCTTGGTAACCATCTGCCTCCCTAGGACTATATAAGATCCAAAAGAGCATAGAATTTTACATAATTGGTCACTGATCATTCCTCATTCTTAAAGTTTGTTTGACATACAGTTAGTTCACAATAAATATCTGTTTAATAAAAGCTGAAAATATAAGTTAAAGAATAATGAATAAAATAAGGATGTATATTTTGCCTTCTGGTCCTATGATATGAGTATGAGAAAAAGGAACAGATGTAAGTAAGAAATGTGATATCTTGAGGCAAATTCAGTTTTCAGTTAAGGCAAAAATAAATGACAAATTGTACTGGAAAATGACTGAGTCCAAGATGAAAATATAGAAAGTAACAGGAGAAAGCAATTAATGTTCGAATAGCATGCTAATTTGGCAAAGACAAGTAAAAGGATATTAGTTTTATGGCATGAGTAAGATTAGGTAAATTATTATATCTTTACATTAACTAGGGTCACAATAAGAAACAGATGGTACATTCAAAGAATTAGATGTAGAAAGGATAATAATTCCGTTATTTACAGGGATGTTGGCAAAGTTAAGGAATCCAACGAGATGATGGTAAAGCCCCTAGACACTAATGGCACTGAAACTCATCATTGCCCTCCTGGAAGGTGAGGAAGGAAGGCAGTGTGCTACGAAACCTGCCAGGAGTTCTAACTGGGAGTTAGTATCAGTTAGGAACTATTGTCTTAGACAGACAATTTCAGCCACTGTCAAAACTGCAACTTTCCAAGGAGGTGGAAGTTGGAAGATGGAGGTAAACACACTGACCCTCCTCTGTTTCCTTCTGCTCATGTCCGTTGGTGTCAAATATTGAAAGAGGTAACCAGGAGTAAAAGGAAGTAGAGAATGGATCTGGAGATGCCCAGACATTTGTCAAGATGTTGAACAGCAGTGGAGGAGTAGGAATATGCATATGCACTTCCATGTATGTGTGTACATGTAAGCTTAAGACTTTGTTTTCTTATGCCCATGGATCATGCAAATGGTCATATCAAGAGGCAGCTAATGGTAAAGGCATACAGTTGTCTGTTCAATAGAGTAGCCACTAGTTTAATGTACTTATTATGCATAATTATAAATACGTGTTTAGTCCAAATTGAGTTGTGCTGAATTTTGATCCACTGGTAGAAACATTCTATAAAATATCACATTAATAGTTTATGTTCATTTTGGGGCATATTGCTCTAAGTATAAATATAGTATTAAACTTAATTATATCTGTTTATATTTACATTTCTTAAAGTAGCCACTAGAACATTTGAAGTTATACTTGTGTCTTTTACTTGCGGTCCACATTGTAACTCTGGTCCACATTGGACAGCGTTTATCTAGAGCTACTAAGAAAAGAGGTCTCCACAGGGAATATAAAATCTGATGTGTCTGGTGATTCCTAGGCTTCTCCTGGCAGAAGCAGAGAGTTTTCTTCCGGTAGTACAAGTTTTTAATGCCATAATCTTTTCTTTTCTTTTTTTTCTTTATTTTTTTATTTTAATTGTTATTCAAGTACCGTTTTCTGTCTTTTACTCCCGTCCCAGTCCATAATCCCATCATCTTATACAAATGGTGCACCTCTCCGTGCCCAGAAGGATATATTGATCAAAAACGATAACTCACAAAGGAATGCTGGTATATTCCATAAGGATTACAATATCCATAGGGAATTTTTCTCAAAGTTTTATTTAAATATTGTCAGCTTTTACCTTAGGTCTTAAATGATTTGACGTCTATATTTTAATCCATTATGAGTTAATCTAAGAACTTTGTAACATTGTCAAGGTTTAATCTAATATTCTTTTTTATGTCATTATAAATTTGTACCAATCCATAGAATATACACCAGCAAGAGTGAACCCTGATGTGCATTATGCACTGTGGGTGACCACACGTCGGTGTAGGTTTGCCACCTCAAACAGACCTGCCGCTCTGGTGCGGGTTGTTCACGATGTTGCTAACGTGAGCCTGTGCATGTGTGGGCTGGGGCTGCAGTGGGAAATCTCTGTACTTCTGTGGCCCCATTTTCTGTGAACCTTAAACTGCTCTAAAAGATAGTCTATTTTTTTTAACTAACCAATCAGGCAGGCATTGCGCACCAGTGGAGTGTGCTCCACACATTTTTTGTTTAGGCAAGGAGTGGGGACGAAGGGAGTCAAGGAACCCATTAGTTTGTGTTTCCCACTCTGTAGCCACGTCTTGGCCTCTTTCCTTGTCCTTTATGTACAATTTCTGCCCCTTTCTCAATCTTCTCCTCAGATGTAGCTGCTGTCACATTTTGGCCTATGGACCTTTTTCCTTCCTGTGAACATTTATCACGTATTCTGTCTCTCACCTAGTTTATGTGTGGGTGTGTGTTGTAGTTAATTTTTTAAAATTTCCATTCTCCCACCTCCTGTCCTTTGTTAACAATTAGCTTGTTCTCCATGTTTTGGGTCTGTTTCTGTTTTTTTGTTTGTTGTTTTTATATGCACAAACACATCTTCTTTATCCACTCATCTATTGATGGACCTCTAGGTTGCTTTAACATCTTGGCTATTACTAGTAATGCTACAATAAACATAGGGGTGCATATATCTTTTCAAATTAGTGTTTTTGTTTTCTTTGGATCAATACCCAAAAGTGCAATTGCTGGATTGTATGCCAGCTCTGTTTTTAATTTTGCAAGGAATCTCCATACTGTTTTCCATAGCAGCTGCACTAATTTACGTTACCAACAGTGTATGGGATTTCCCTTTGGCCACATCCTTTCCAGCATTTGTTGTCAGTTGATTTGATGATGCTAGCCATTATGACAGTTGTAAGATGATATCTCCTTGTGGTTTTAATTCTCAGTTCTTCTGATGATTAATGATGCTGAGCATCTTTTCATATATCTGTTGGTCATCCGTGCGTCCTCTTGGGAGAAATGTCTATTTAGGTCCTCTTTTTCACAGCACTTTTTCTGCAGTACTTATCTATCACTTTTATTTTTTAATGTAACAGAACTTAAGTAAAATTTTATTTTAATTTATTTCAGATGATGGCAATAAGTTTTAAAGGTTCTTAGGTAAAGAAATCTTGAATATTTTTTAAAACATTTTTCTGTGAGTTATTCTCTCTCTTTTTTTATTTGGGAAGAAAGAATTTCAGTGTGTTTATCACCTTGCTAACTGCTATAATCCTCTTTAATGTTCTATTATACAAGCTCCAGGAAACCACCTGCAAGGTGTGACAAGCATTGCAAAATTGAACAGGACTCTTGGGGTTTCCTGCATGTCATTCAGTCTCATTATAATGAGATCTATATTCCAGATCTCAATACTTTGCAGCTATTAACATTCCATTGAACTTTATAAAAGAACTAAGCTATATAAACCCCATGCCTTAGTGAAATTGCATTGAAATAATGATGATATGCTTTTCAAGGAAAAGATAACCTGCTTCCTATTCCATGCAAGTGTTACAATATCCAAAATTAGATGCTACAGGAAATATATATATACACACACATATATATATATATGCTGCCCTCAGAACTCACAGCCCCAGAGTACCAGCTAGAGATAGGAAAAGTGTCCATTTTGTGATCTTTTCATTTCAGTGGCCCCAATGTGTGACACAGTACTTGGTGCATGGTGGATGCTCCATATTTATGTAATTTAATTTGACTAGGAACCATGTACTTTAGAGAAGGATTTTTCTATGGGTTATGAGGAATAAACTGCTGGGGTTTTCCATAGGTCAGCCTTGGTAGAGCCA
>PVKM010008502.1:0-11615 GCA_004027735.1 Carollia perspicillata
GCGATGATGATCATGGACTACTACAAGCAGAGCAAGGTGAAGAAGCAGAGGCAGCAGCTGGAGGAGCAGGTGAGGGCCAACAACTGCAGGGCGGTGGGCAGACCCTGCGTCGCACGGGGGCCCCTGAGGGACAGGCCTGCATGTCCCTGGGGCCCTGTGCCCGGCAGGCGCTTAGCACCAGAGGTGAGGGGTGCAGGGCCGAGGAGCCGCCTAGCACCAGAGGATGAGAAATGCAGTGGGTCGAAGGTGTAAATGGCCAGGGTGTCAGCCATGCTCCCGTTTTACCCAGTCGCGTTGTGCTTTCTCCCACAGTCACTTGAGTTCCTTTGTTCTGATGCAGAAAAACGCCCCCATGTTCCAGCGCATGGAGCCCTCGTCTCTGCCGCAGGAGATCATCGCCAATGCCAAAGCTCTGCCTTACCTGCAGCAGGAGCCCGTCGCAGGCCTGTGAGTGAAGCCAGAGGGCCCACGGCCTCTTGTTTGTATTCTGTCACTCATGCCAGTGTGCGGGCCTAGAAACCCATGGGCCAGGGATGGCTGGGAAGTGCCAATTCGGAGCTGAGGGGTCCTTTTTCTGCAGGTGAGCAGGCCGAGCACAGTTAGGACTGGGGCCAGCGCAAGAGACAGCGAGCCCCGAGAATGCGCAGAGGAAGGAAGGGCACGTGGTAGGCATTACCGCTTTACCAATGAAGCTGGCGACTAGGAGACTGAATAAGTGGCCCAGGGCCATATGGCTAGTAGGGAGCTGAACAGGAATTAAGTCATTGATTTCTAGCTCTAGAACCATCCCACTACACTATATGTGAAATGAACAAGAGGAAGCTTAGATCAGGCAAAAAAACCTTTATTTTCTATATTGGCAGTGGAAACAAAGCTCAGGGAATTCGCCAGTTCTTTTGAGCTGCAGGCCATAGCCCCGACTTGGCCGTGAGTGGCCCACACGGCACGTGCATCTTCCCATCTTCAGCACAAACTGAGCAGCAAAGGGCGTGGAGTCCCTCCGCTCCAGTGGAAATGAGCTTCTGAGACTGGGCTCACCCCAGTCCTAGTTCGCAAGGAGCCCGTAATCACAGGGCCAACCTCAGTAATCACCAGGGCGATGACATCCAAGGGCTCGGGAGTGAGACCTCTGTCAGAATGCTGTTCAGACTCTCACCATTAATTTCTTTCTACCTGTGGTGCTGGGGACCTGTTTTGGAGGAGCATGATTTTCAGAGGTCACAATCCAATGCATTTGGAAGAAGAGGCCCAGGGTCATGACCAAGGCTGTCGGGCATTTTAACAAACGCTTGTGTGATGAGGTAGCAGGCTGTAGACTCACCTGTCTAGAGGAAACACGTAGGTGTTTCTTTCCAATCTATGCAGGAAGGAGGGGAGATTGCAGTGCGGGACCACGTCACTGGAAGGACTGGTGTCTTTCAAGGGTTCCTGGCTTAGAAACAGAGGACACACCCCCACAATTTTATGTTTTATCCACAATTCGCTATGCAAAATACCTTCCATCAGAGGGTCACTCCAGCTTCTCTTTCATGTTTATTGATTCACTTCCATGTCGATTTGACCAATGTTTATGTGGCCCGAAAGCTGGCGTAGGCACTGGGGATGCGGCAGTCAACACGACCCCAGTCCCTGGGGAGATGGATCTTGAAAAAGAAATCACAGGATTGACAGTGGCTAGTAGGCAGACGGGCAGGTTATTGTGACGCTGTGTATGTAGATAAGGGAGGAGGGTGCCTGCGTCCAGAGTGTGGGGAGGCTTGCCTGAGAGGTAACACCTACGTGAGACTGGAGGCAGGCTCTTCGAGAGAGCAATGGGGCAAATTTAAGGAATCTAAAACTGTTACGGTGGTTGGGGCGCAGTTCGAGGCGGTGGCAGGTGTTGGACTTGGACGGCTGCATAGGGGCATTCCACGCAGGATACAGAAGTTCAGTTTCATCCGAGGATAATGGGGGTTTTATGCAGCAGAGTGACATGATCTGATTTGCACTTGACAGAGATCATCCGTGGATCCAGTGGACTGGGGGAAGCAATTCAAGAGATAAGACACCACTTACTAAGTGACTGCAGTTGTGCCCGTTATTGGTGACTGGGGCTTGGACTCACGGATAGAGATGGGAAGAGCAGAGCAGACTTGAGAGGTGATGGGTCGGCTTCGGTGATGGCTGTGCTCCGTGGAGTGAGGGCGGAGTCAAGGATGACACTCCGGTTCCGGGGGGTGTTGGTGCATTTCCTGGGATGGGGGACACAGCAGGCTGCTGTTTCAGGACCACCTGTGTTTCTAGAGAGTTACAGTGTTCATGTAGAGACTGTGCAGAGGATACAGGGGTGACAGACAGGGCTCTTCCCTCACTAATCTTCCATCTGGTGGGGAATCGGACGTGCAACAGAATGACTGGGAAGAAGAGACTTATTTTCGGCAACTAACTACAGGTCTGATGAGGGACAGGAGAAACAAAGGCAGTCCGATCTGAGCGCGTGTGAGAGGGAGAGCTGACCAGTGAAGGCAGGAGAGAGATTTCCTTAAGGACGTGACTTTTGATCTGAATTTTGCAGGATGAGTTCAAAATAACACAGGTTTTTCAGGGGGCAGTTTTGAAGCAAAAAGAAGCCTGCCACGTTCAGTGAACTAAAGAGAGTCCCATGGGTCTGGAATGCAGGGAGCAAGGGCTAGAGTAAAGCGAGCGAAGGCTGGCGAGGTAAGAAGGACCAGGTCACGAGGGAGGCTGCGTTCAGGATTCTGGACTTGGAGCCAGACAGTGCGTTTGCGGCAGGAGGTCAAAGTGTTCGCCGCTGTGAGGTTGCTCAGTGATTCCCAGGGTCCTCTCTACCTACTGGGAATTCTCTATGGGCTAATTATGCATTTTCTGTAGGACAAAAGGGACCCATTTCTAATAATAGCAGTGCTCATCCTGTTCCCAGTGGTTCTCAGGAGAAGACACACTGGAAGACCATGGACATTAAAGGTTGTCACTTAAGTTCCAGATCACTCTGCAGCCATTGTGACAATTCAGCTCGTGCCCTTCCTGGGAGCAAAGGGACAGGTTGGAGGGGTCTCTGCCGTTCAGCTCTCTCCCTACGATCCCAGCAGGTTGCACCCGTGGGTTATTTTGGAGTAACTGGCGATCGCTGCTCAGGCCTCAGATTTTCGTTGGCGTCACTAACCACAGACACAACTACGAAATGAGGGCCTCCCCTCTCCCTCTTCCCATGATCAGGAAGTTCATTCCTGAGCAGGTCAGAGGGCGCCTGTTGGCCAGTGAATGCCAGCGGCAGCCAGGTCTTTAGGGAAGATTGGCTGACTCTCTCCTACCCAGCCCCGTGGATCCCACTGGCTGAGGGTGTCTGCAGGCATCCTGTGACAGCTCTCCGCCCAGAGAGGGTCACCTCCTCACTACCACTTCTGAAACCATCCCCCCAAGTTCATGAGCCCACAGGCAGTGTCTGACACAGACACTTCAGTAAGTGTTCATGGCATTGAATTGTGTAGTTGGGCCAGGGATGTTGGCACAATAAAGCCATATTCTTACTGAGTGTGGAGGAAATTTTTTGAAAGACTAGGACTGCTTAATATTTAAACAAACTGTTCAGTGTTTAAAGTGTTTAAAGTATGGCATTTTTCCGCCCAATGGGAAACCGAGCAGAATCCGGTTTGCCATCGAGCACTGGTCTTCCATATGGCTGAGTGTGACAGATGATGTCATTTGTCACAGATATGTTAGTCACCAGCCTAGTGCTGAATGGTTCCAAATGCAGGTTGAAAACAGTGCATTCTTTTTATTCTAGTGTTTGTTTTTGTTTTAAAATTCTTTCTATTCTAGGGCCAGCTACCTGTAAGTTACATGCCAGCCAAGACCGAAGGGCATTGGCCTGGCCGGGGACTGGTAGTGGCGGCGACAGCGTGTCTGTTCCTCTCTCATACGCATATTACCTCTGCATTCGGCGTTGCTTTTCAGGAGCGGCCGGAGTGGGTACCCTTCGATGAGTCCGCTCTCCCCACAGGAAATATTCCAGCTGGCGTGCATGGACCCCGCCGACGACGGGCAGTACCAGGAGCAGCAGTCTCTGGTGAGAGAGCGGGTTACAGGACTTCCGAAGAGTCCCCTGGTTTCCCAGTCCTCCCACTCTGCTCCAGATTCGATTCCATAGCCACGGTCCACCAGGAAAACCCTTCCCGATAGTGCAGCCAATGACCGCGGGAGGCTCTTGCTGTCTCCCTTCCAGTGCTGTGTTTTTCCTGTTCTGACAAATGCTTCCTCTTTAGGTTTTACGATCCCAGGGGCCCCTTAGCTGTTGAAGGGATTTATACTGCTTCAGGCCAAGCCGTCCGCATGCATGCCCTTGAGCATCATAAAGTCTCGCCCTGGATGAGGAGTTTTAGGATGAATCACCATAGAATGAACAGCACCAGCTGGGCACCCTGGTGTAGACAGGGATGGCTTGGGGGAACACAGGATGGCCTACCCCCTGAGCCGTGTAGTGATCCCCCCTCGGACAACTGGGTGTAGTGACCACTGTCCTCCGGAGATACAGAAAACCTCTTCTGTTCTGTGCGGGTTCAGGCAGATTGACCTCATACACTTGTGGCCAGAAGGGCCAAATACATTCTAAGAAATCCCTAAAAATCACTTTCCCAAGCATAAATGGTGAAATTCATGAAAAATCTACTGAGTCCAATTTAAGCTTGAAGAGGACAGACTAAACTTTGTTTTGCTAAATACACAACTAAACTGTGATTCCCAAAGATGACAGACTTTACGCACCATTATTCTTCATTCGGGAGCCGTCATGCTCCCTCCCGAGCTTAGAATGCAAACTAAGTGTTCATTGGCCTGGAGAAAAAAAAAGACAGAACCCAACATTTGCAAAAGTCCGGATAGACAGCTCCTACTGAGTTCCCCTTGATTATAATTCCTCCATGTTCTTCTCTCCCCTTCATTTCTCTCCCAACCCCTCCCCACTGCTACTGTGTACCCTAGAGCCACCCCGGGGTGGAAGGGATGATGTGGGTGCGTTTGTGGGGTGCATGTCTAATGGAATGGGTGCCTGCCAGAGGGGGCAAAACATTTCAGTAGCTCACACAAATGGGTGATTCCTCTCCTGTAATTTCTGAGTCAAGGGATTATGGGATTGTGCATGGCTGTGCTGGGGAGACAGCTAGACCGAACATTCACACGTGTGAGTGCCTGAGGGCGTGCTGTGTAAGGTGGGTCAGAACCCGTGGAGGAGTTCTCTGAGGGACTGGGCACTAAGGCCCAGGGACTAATTGGTACAGATAGCTTGGTTCTTAAGAAAGAAAGGGCCTGTCAGCATTTTAAGGCTCGCCCGGTGGGGACAGGTCTCAGTAACGTGTCCTTTCCTTCGCAGGGAGATTTCTTTATCATGCCATCACGTCTGCGGGTTCCCCAGGGCTGAGCCGTAGTGCAGGACTAGTCGGCTCTGTGTTCATCTCGTTGTCAGTGCTGGTGTCTGTGATTCAGGTGTCAGCCTGTGCTACACACTCACCACTGTGCGCTCCTGCCCATCCCTCGGGGCCCTGCTCTGCGTCCTGAGGCGTGGCCGTGACTTGTGTGCCTGTAAGGAGTGTGTGCGTGTGTGTGTCTTGCTCCACCTCTGACATGCGTAGATACAGCGTTGTTTCCGCGTGTGTTTCGAGTCAGACTTGTGCACTCTGTGAAACACACACTGCCAACACCAACTTCCCCAAGTGCACGCGTCGCGGGTGCCGGGACGTGGTCCTCTCGTGGACGCTGGCTTTCAGCAGCACCCCACTCATACCCCCGTGCCCTGAGAATATCACTTCCTAAAATATAAAACAGCCTTTCCTCTGGTATAATCTCCAGGCAGAGATACTCCTGGGTCCCTCTGGTTGGTGGCCCACGGGAAATTTCCAAGGCACCTACACTCTTTAGGGAGGGACACAGGCTCTCTCTGTAGCGCGTGCACACTTGCCAAACCAACCTCCTTTGACCAGGAAACTAACATGACAGGGGCAGACAGGGCATTAGGGTACTTACCGCAACCTCCTGACGCTCTGGAGTGGCGCGGTGAGCACGACAGCCGCTGCCCACACGTGGCGACCGAAGGCCCGCGGCGCGGCAGGTCCACACTGAGATGGGCTCCCCACGGAAGATGCGTGCCCAGAGCAGATGTCTCATTTTTCACATTGATTACACGTTGACATGAAACTACTAAAAAGTTTCTTCTTTTTAAGGGCAGTTACCAGGAAGTTGAAAATTACATAAGCGGTGTGCATTGCAGCCCTGTCTCGCCGTACCGGGCTAGAGCGGCCCTGGCAGATGGCCGCCCACCGCAGTGTTTCGGTTGATTCCAGTCATGAGAAAACTCTTTGCTCATGAGATCATGTATCTTAAGGTTTGAGAAAATGCATCTGACAGCAGATATTGCTCATTTTCCTTAGAATACTGGTTTTCATATCATTGGCAAATGGCCTCTTGAGGTTAAAAGAATAAACCCAACACTACCAACTCTCAAAAAGTACGCTTCACGTAACTAAAAAGTCTTATGATCCATAATGTTTACAAGACTATAAAATCTGAAGCATTGTTTCGTGATAAGAGTTTACCCCTCAGTCCCAGTTAGAGACTTCTGTTTGAGACATCTGGTATACCACATATCTGCACAGAGACGCACACACATAACAGACCTTAAAGATGCAAATCTCTCTTCCAAAAGCCATTCTTGGTATGGAGGAGGCAGAATCATCCACTGGAGACGAAAAGCAATGAGCTGGAACCAAGTCCCACAAGCTTGGCTGTGTTTATTTCCAGGAGCCAGAGTTTAGTGAATTAAAAAGCGTGCAGCCCTCTAACCATGGCATCTACCTTCCTCCGGACACCCAGGAGCATGCGGGATCTGGGAGGGCATCCTCTTTGCCACGCCTGACTGTGGATCCCCAGGTAAAAAGCAACCACCTACCCTGTGCAGTGGCATCCTGGGCTGGATTGCATTGGTGGGTTATGAAAAGACATCTGATGTTTTCAGGTGAGCCTTTGACTTGCCCCCGCCCTTCCCTGTGAGCAAAACCTGGCTCACGGGCCTCCTCTGCAGAGCCTGCTCCCCCACGGTGTGCCTTCCGTGAAGCCCTAAGCAGACCAGCCTAGCCAGCAAGACGGCATAATCCCACCCAGATGGGCTGTCGAGCCTCAACCAGCCTTGCAAGAAGTATTTCCCAGGATTGTCCCTATGCACTTCTCCTTTCTCCTTTCCTGGCTCCTTAAGCACATACATAGGCAGCTGCTTCAACACACACAGCTCGGTGTCTGGACTGTCTGTCCTAACCAGTGCTGGCCACGCCTCATTTCTTTGTCTGTTTTCCTGGTCCTGGCTTTTTTTTTTTTTGTCTGTCTGTCTTACATTAAGTTTTGACAGAGACAAGAAGTTTACATGGATCTGTTTTTAACATCTGTAAAATCAAAATGCCCAAGTTTAAGATGGGGCTGGGGTGGGACGGATGATGGAGAACAAAGTATACTTAGGAGGTGCTCAATTTCAAGGTCTCTCAAGCTCTGGTGCTGTGGGACAGGCCTTCTCTGGTGGAGGCCAAAGCCAAAGCCATGCTTCTTCCATGGCGTGGACACTTTGACAGTTGCCCTGGCGTATTTCAAAGTGGCTCAAGGTTGCCTGCAGGTCCTGGCCGAGTCCCCATGGTTGGGGGCTCTAGGGGAAGCCCTTACATACGCTCAGCTGCTGGCTTTCCTGGGCACAAAGAGAAGCCCCGGGCCAGTCCCAGGGACCTAAAGACCTAACAGAGGACACTTCCTGCTGCAGCCTCCTCCAGCTGAGGTCTGAGCCCCAGGGATTCGAGGGCTTCCAGTTTGCCATCCACAGCAATCTCAGCCCCACTTCCTTCTTTCCTTTAGACCCGTTCACCAACTAATCCCTCCCCGTGTTCCTCTGCGGGCTCCTATTTGCAGGTGGTAACAGACCCCAGTTCCATGAGACGTTCCTTTTCCACCATCCGGGACAAGCGTTCAAACTCCTCTTGGTTGGAGGAATTCTCCATGGAGCGAAGCAGTGAAAACACTTACAAGTCCCGTCGCCGGAGTTACCACTCCTCCCTGAGGCTGTCGGCCCATCGCCTGAACTCGGACTCGGGTGAGGCGGTCTGCCCTGTGGGCCGTTCAGGCTCCCGCCCCGATGGGCTGAAAATCTCTGGAAGAGAATTCAGATGAGGGTGGAGGGCAGTGAAGGAAGGGAGAGTGCTCCTTACCTAAGGGGGTCCCGTATCCGACTCACACCCTGAAACAGGCCCCTGAGCTTGCTTCCGTCTAGAGTAGGGCTCTAGGCATCATGACAGTGGAGAGTCCCAGACGGCCCGCAGAACCCCCAGGCCCCTTAGGGAGGTCTGAGAGCCCCGGAGCAGGGGCCGGGCCCCAACCACCAACTCCACTGCCAACCAGACGGTGCTCCCCGGAAAGGTTTGGTGCAGTGGAGGTTTGTTTCTGTTTTGTTTTGAAAACACAGTGACTTTCCCATGTCACAGGGCCAATGAGTGGCAGAAGTGAGACTAGAATTAAAGTCCTTTGCCTTCGGTCCCAGCGTTCTTAGCCTGGCATTATATCCGCAGTGCCATTATTTAGTTTATAGCAACTTCTTAATTCCCTTCTATGGGCACCGTCTTCCCCCTAAAAGTTACACACCCACAGTCAGGACATGGAGAATTCCTGGGCCGCACTCTTCGCAAAGATTCTGAGCTGTGCCTTAGCGTAAACGGGAGCCCGAGAGAATCGAGCACAGCCTTCGACACATGCATGTCTTTCCAGTGGCAACTTGCACACCCACCTCGTCACACGGGGGGATTCTGTGGCCTTTCTCTTCTGTCTCCCTCTAATGAGACCGCCCGCTGATAGGGCTGGAGAAGCCCGCATCTTCAGGGGCCTGGCCCCAGGCTCCAAGACTTCCTTTGCGGTGGCCAGTCCGGCTGCATTGTGATTGGCTGTCTCTGTCCTCTCGCATAGGCCACAAGTCCGACACGCACCGCTCAGGGGGCAGAGAGCGGGGCCGATCGAAAGAGCGAAAGCACCTTCTCTCCCCCGACGTCTCCCGCTGCAACTCAGAGGAGCGAGGGACCCAGGCCGACTGGGAGTCCCCAGAGCGACGGCAGTCCCGGTCTCCCAGCGAGGGCAGGTCGCAGACCCCCAACAGACAGGTGAGCCCTTGTGGAAAGACAGGAAAGGTGGTCGTTGATGGGGGGTGTGAAAGGGACTCCGCCAGCGGCACGCAGACCCCGGTCTGACAGGAAACCGCCCCCACTGTGCGCCGAGCTTAGCTGCCTGGTGCTGCGCAGCCCCCCGAGAAAGACAGCAGTGCCTAGAGGTCGTTCCACTCTGGTCCTCAGGTACAAAGTCACGACAAGGAAGTTTACAAACGTCTCAGCCAAATAATGTGCCTGGATCAGGCCCACAGGCCTTGGTGGGAGGGGTGACTCACCTCTCAATAGGCTTCCGAAGTCAGGGGGATTCAAGTTCACTTCCCTAGCTGCCAGCCGTCCCAAAGAAAGACACCCTCTCTCCTTCCAGCCTGTTGCTGAAACACCAGCCTGTGCCTAAGAAGGAACTCCCAGAAAACACTGCTGGGCCCTGGGTTCCTCCCCATAGTTCTCAGAGCCCAGGTGGGAGACCCGCTCGGCCACAGTGGGAAAGAGGCTGCCGGGACTTGGAAACTGAGGCCATGGAGAAGTCGACTTCTAGAGCAGTAGCTTTCGAGTTTTTAGTCCAGAACAGAATCACCCGCGGCTTGTTCCCACTGTGCACCCCCGGCCCCTCGAGGATTCGGTTTCATTGGTGAGGCCGGCTGGAAGGGGAAAGCCAGACGTCTGCATGTGGAAGGGCCTTTCCCCAGGGGAGTTGGGCCAGGTGGCTCAGGTCACACACACCTTGAGAAACTGCCCTGGAGGTCCATTTGCCACACCTGGGCTCAGGGACCCTCAGGAATAGCTGAGCAGGTCATGTAAGGCCTGAACCAGCAGGCGGGGGTGTGGGTGCAGAAGCCTGGTGGCCCTCAGCAAACCAGGGGAGAGGGGGCTGCTGCTCCCCGACAGAGCAGCTCCCCAGCATTCGAACAAGCGCCTCCTCGGCACTTTCCACTGCTCCTTTCAGTGGGCCCCGTGTTACCCACAGGGTGGGGCCAAAGTAGGCACCCAGTCATTTGTGTGGAGAAGTGAACTGTGTTGCATACTCTCCGCTGTACACCTGCTTTTGCCCGCCCCTGTGTATGGAGCTCCGGGAGCCTTTGTCCCGTGGGCCAGCAGCACCTGGGGGCCTGTTAGACATGCACAGTCTCAGGCCTCCACCCAGATCTTCTGAGCCAGTACCTGCAGTTTAAGGAGACTCCCGGGAAATCGCAGCCATAATAAAAGTGGGCATGCCCTGGTCTAAGTGGTACCGACTTCTCCTCCTATAACCCCACCGACTTCTCCTTCTCTTATAACCCCTGTGTTCCTGGGGGCGGGGGTGACTTGCAGCAGAGGGGACACCAGCTCAGACTGCAGGGCTGGCCGCAGGGTCAGGCCCAGCCCCGTCTCACGTGCCGTGTCTCTCCTGCTGTACAGGGCACTGGTTCCTTGAGCGAGAGCTCCATCCCCTCCATGTCCGACACCAGCACCCCAAGACGAAGTCGTCGGCAGCTCCCCCCCGTCCCTCCGAAGCCTCGGCCCCTCCTTTCCTACAGCTCCCTGATTCGACACACGGGGAGCACCTCTCCCCCCGAGGACGGCAGCGAGGGCGGCTCCCCGCTGACCTCCCAAGCTCCGGAGAGCGATGGCGCCAGCCTGCCTGAGGCTTCCAGGTCCCGGCACGCTTCGCATGGCCACCCCTCCCCACAGCGCTACATCTCCGAGCCCTACCTGGCCCTGCACGAAGACTCCCACGCCTCGGACTGTGGCGAGGAGGAGACGCTCACGTTTGAGGCGGCCGTGGCCACCAGCCTGGGCCGTGCCAACACCATCGGCTCAGCCCCACCCCTGCGACACAGCTGGCAGATGCCCAACGGGCACTATCGGCGGCGGCGGCGTGGAGGGCCGGGGCCGGGCACCATGTGTGGAGCTGTCGGCGACCTCCTGAGTGACACGGAAGAGGACGACAAGTGCTAGAGGCTGCTCCCCCCTGCGATGCATGCTCTTCTCTCTCACAGAGAAAACCAAGACCCAGTTGGGAAGCCAGTGTGGCCCGGGGGGAGGAAGAGGGGAGGACAGCGTGCGTTATCCGAGGAGGAGGACGGGACAGAAGGCAAGCCAGTCGCACCCACCAAATTGCTCTACTTCCCTTTGCAAGATGGGCACTGCCATAGTTCTGCCCCTTTGCTGGGGAGAGAAGACACGGGAACACAGAGGGCCATTCCCGTGGGAGAGGGGCCACCAGGACGGCTTTGCTTCCACTGCCCCTTCCCGCTCTTTCAAAAGCCGGGGAGGACTCGAGCTGGCCTTTGTCTACGCCCATTGCCCTGCGAGGCCTGGAAGGAAGTCTTTCTGGTTCTTAACTGGGAGGTTGTGGAGATGCTCCAAGGGGAGCCCCCTCCCTCACCTGCTCCCCAGCCAGCACCATCGCCACCGGGGCAGCTGCCTCTCATGGGTCACCCTGTGGCTTGCTTCCCCAAA
>PVKM010008502.1:11715-38946 GCA_004027735.1 Carollia perspicillata
GCTGCCCGCACCGTGCAGGGGAGGCTCGGCACAGGGAGCTGGCAGTGCTGGTGGTGGGGCAGGCCTGTCCCCCGAGGCAGGTGCTTCAGGTGTCCGGCTGAGGTCCCCCAGGGTCCAGCGGCACTGGGAAGGGTGGTGATTTAAAAGTCCGTACAACCCCTGTGGCCAGGGCACCAGCTGATGAGAATGGGGTCCGGCCTTAGGGGTGGCGTCGGGAGTCCAGCGGGCAGGGGCAGTGCAGCAGCAGCGGGACTCGGGCAGAGTCTGATTTCCAACCAGAACTGGAGCCACTAAGGATGGGGACTGGCACGTCCTGGCTGGAAGGCGGCGGGCCTCTGCCTGGCAGCAAGGCCCAGCCTTCCCGGCTGCTCCCCCAGGAGGAAAACACACCCCGTGCGGACTTGGACAGAGGCGGGAAAGGCCGACACACCCAAACAGAAGCTTCAGGAAGTGTCCGAGTGTGCTGAGGACCTCCCGTGGCGGGAGCCCTCCGTCCCCAGCTGCTGCAGCTAGTTTTGTGGTTGAGGGTCCGTGTGTCTGGAGCCTTCAGAGGGGATTAGTAAATATACCTCAGTGAGACCTGGGCTGGCCCTTCTAGCAAAGCAGGCTGATGGGGCCATGCCACACACCGAGTGACAAGCCTGGGGCCCTGACTGTTGCGGGGCCAGAACTGCACTCTGCCCCCTCCCCAAGTAAGAGCTGAGCAGAGGACAGCCTCGGGGCATCCTTCCTGACCCCCAAAACTCGGAAGTATTGAAAAAAGAGAGCCCAGACTTGGCAAGTCTGTGTAACTGTCCATTTTACGGAACACATCGCTGTGTTGTCTGCATCAGGTGGAAACGCACTGTCCCCTTCAGTCCCTGTGCAGCCCCCCAGCACCATCCCCGGGGGCGGAAGGGTCCCCTTTCCCAGTCAGGAGCAGGTGGGGCCTGCCGCACGGAAGCCTCCACTGGAAGACGCGGTGGCCCCTGGACCACAAGCACCGTGGGTGAGCACTCCTCCCCTAGCGCAGACCTGCTTCCTGGGTAGGAGCGGCCTGTGACTGTTATTTTTCCTAGAAGGAGCCTCTGTTCTGTCCCCCCCCTTTTTTTTGGTTAAAATAGAAATAAGGCATTGCCACATCAGCTCTAAAAACGCCAAATTCAACCCCGTGGCTGCAGATTCATTATCATGGCCCTACCTTCTCATATAGATATTAATGGGGCCTCACGACCTAAAGTCTGCCCCCAAACCAAAGCAGCCCCAGGGCAGGGGAACCAGTGAGGCAGAGAGAAAGGCCCACCATCTCAGACCCTCTTCCGTTTTCCTCTCCCACTCAGCCCGTGGGTTCAGGAGTAGTTGGGCAGGTGACCAGGACGATACGACACCCCGATCCTAACTACCAGGCATGGTTGTTACATAAGACTCTGACGCTGGCCTTGGATGGTTCCAAAGGTTTCCTCTGCTCTGCGTCATTTCATGCCAGAGTGTTGCTAGGGGCAGCTTTTGTGTGCACAAAATTGCTTTCTTCCACCTGGGGACTGCAGCTTTCGCTAGGCCAGGCCTACGGCAGGCTGACACTCTGAGCCCACGAGTCTGTCGCATTCTTTGGAGAAAGGGAATTGAAGCCGTTTCAACAGGAGGGAAAACTTGAGCGGGCAGAGCAATTAGTGGAGGTGGAACGTGCCTGCCAACAGCATCGCAGACACTCGATTTACTGGGCCAGGAGCACCTTAAACTCACACACGCACACACACACAAGTGCACGCACGCTGGCATGAGAGTCCCGAGTGAAGGGGCTGAGGGCGCTACACATGCAGCCCCCAACCAACCACCCGCATTTTTCTAGTTCCAATGAACTCACGACCTCTTTTATTCCACTTACCATGAGCAAGAAATCAGGTTTCTTATCCCTTGGCCTGCATTTACCCTTTGATGCCAGAAAATGGAAGACTTTTCTGCTAAGTCACGGAACTCGTGATCATCTCTGACAGTTTCCTTCGCCCTCTAAACGAACATGAACTCCAACCTTCCCTCAAGTAATCACCCAGGATATTCCAAGACATCAGATTCTACCCTTTGGATGTCCAGACCAACAGAGGATGATGGCCACCGTGAATTACACAGCAGACCGCGTTCGGCATAGGTCCCTCCCAGAGAATCCTTAGCTGTAAGTCCGGATTCCCTCTCATATTAGCCCTCAGTGTCTCCTCAAAACGAGAGAAAAAGATAGGGGTGGGGTGCCCCAGACTCCCGGCAGGCCTTCAGACACGGGGGTGAGCTCCAGACTCCAGAGCACGGTTCCCTCTTAGCCGCAGTCAGGAAACCTTTACCCATACCATAAAGGGATGGTGGCCCACTCATTCTTCTAGCGGAAGGATCCGTTGCTACTCTGGGCTTCCCCACTCGGCGTCCCTGTGGGGTGCTGAGCTCATTGAGAACATTTCTCGGAAGCTGAACTCCAGACGGTCTGGATTTTTCCCTCCCTTGACTCCGAGGCCACAAAGGGAAGACCCCACACTCCACCCCTCTGCCAGTCCCCCCCTTCCCTACACGCATCCACCCCGCGGACAGCCAGTGGGATGCCCGCGGAGCCCGCGGGTCTCGTCCCAGCCTCATTTCCCTGCATGCCGACACCGACGCAGCTCCTACGACGGCTCACCTGCCCGATCCAAGCTTTCCTGCTGCCCCGCCTGCCTCTGCTGTCCTCCTCACTGCGACTGGATGATGCTCGAGCCTCACAAAAGACAGCCGGGAACTCCCCAGGTGACGCGGAAGGGTGTGAGGTGCTGGACCACGGGGGTGTGTGGGGAGCATGTGTGAAATGTCCGCGAGACTCCATGAAAGCCCACTGCAAGGAAATCAGGCCTCTGGGCGTAATGGAACAACATTTAATAATTTGGTTTTTTACAGAACGTTCTCAATTTTTCATTACATCCTGTTTGTAAAGCCTGCTCTGGATGTCTCGTTTTTTTGGACAGAGGATTTCTTTAGTGGGTCGAGCCAGGGATAAGTTGAGAGAGTTTGCAGTTTCTCAGCCTGCCCATAATATATTATTTATAAATATTACGAGGTTGCATAGAAGGAAGGCAAGGGGAAGGGAGCAGAGAGTCCTCCTCCCTTGCAGGGATTTTGTGAGACTTGAAGGTTAAGGCACGTGGCTGTTTTTATCGCCTTTACGTGCGTTGTGTTTTGGGACCCCCAAAGGTCTGGCACCCATGTGCGCGAAGAGTTGTGGTGAGGGGAGAAATTAGCACGTCGTGGGGTGGGCTCTTCCACAGTGGCTCCTCGCCCTACTGTGTGTCCTCCCCTCCCAGACTCCAGCACACTGAGGACTTTCTGCCGCAGGAGAGACGGGCAGAGTGAGCCCTTGCAAACGGCCAGTCAGGGCATAACTGTTTGACTCCAGACAAGAGTCCCACAAAGAATCAGGTCCAGGTTTAGACGGCAATGCATCCACACGGAGACTCTCATTTTAGCGAAAGCCAAACAACACAAACTCAGGAATTACAACCTAATGGATCCGTGAAGTGATCCAGGGAGGGTCCACATGAATGCGCACCCCCCGCATTAGCAGCTTTGTCTTCCCGGTTTCCGTGTGCCCCTCCGAGCTGCCCAGCACACCATAGCCAGGTCTCGCCAACAGAGCGGCAGCCGGCGGCCTCTCTGCCGGCTGCAGCCACAGGCTCCGCCACGAACCGCAGGGGCGGTGCGTCAGCTGTTGGCAGCCGCTGCTCTCCCGGCCGCAGAAGGGGGCCCTGCCACTCGGGGGACAGAGGACTAGGGACGCAAACCGCTGTCTTCGGTTTCCGATGACCATCTTTTTCTCCCTTTGAACCTGTTCTGCTCTGATCCTCTGTGGCTTACGCGCCCCGGCGACATCACTCTAAGCCAAAGACAACAGATTCCTAGATGGTCCCGACTACGCGAAGGGCCTGGAGCGCTTCTCTTAACTCGAGCGTGGGACTCGCGTGGGACTCCCAGCAGGGGCTAGAGCCGCGTTGCCAGGCAGGCTGGGCCCCCGGTTCCCCTCCACGTCCGTAGTCTGGCTGCCTTCTGCTCCCTTCCCCGTGCTGAACATAGGGGCTAGGATCTTGACCTTCTAAATGCAAAAACAGGTTTTATAATAAGCCATGCTACTGTGTAAATACATTATTGAAGTTTGAACCCTTATTCCTGGGAGTTTGAAAGAGTTGAGTAGGTCAGGTAAGAGGAGTAAGGGGGTTTACGTTCATTTTTCTTTGGGGTTGGTTGGTTGGTTGGGTTTTTGGTAACAGATCTGTTCTGGAACAGCCAAGGCTCTGCAATGTTTGAGTCAGCCTCACTCTAGGAGGTGACTTTTGTCTCACCGAGGATGCGGGACGACAGCCGAGGGGGACCCCGAGGCCACACCGCGCCCGCGCCTCTTCTCCGGCTGTCCTTTGGTCTTTCTCCTTCCCTCCCTGCTTTCCTGCCCGTCTCTCTGTCTCTTCTCCTTCCGGAGATTTAACATACGATCTAGACCCATGAAAAACGCCTCAAAACTTCAGTGAAAGCCAAGGAAATAATAGAATGCATACAAGATTTTTTTTCCGGGACATTTTTAACCCCTAAATGCAAAATGTATGTCTTGAGAAGATCAAACATTTTAAGAACAGTGTAGTAATGGGGTAAATGAAAATCATTGGGACTCAAAAACTAAGTTATATCTCAGCCCCGTACGGGAGCGTGGGTTCCGCGGCAGGGGTGCCCCTTCTCACCACCCTCGCTGCCGTCAGGACCACTGAAATGGCGATGCTCGCCTAGCTCATGGCTGCATCGAGTGTTCGTAAGTTAGTTACTCATCAGTTACAGTCTCCACCATTCAATTTGGGGAAAAAAACCAACACTGAAACTATGTTTCATGGAACCTGAACCCAGGATTGTCTCTAATGTCACACTCTGTTCTGCCTGTTTTCCCTTCTTCGTCTTCATAGCTTTCTAACAAGAACCACTACCCAGACTTGTTTTTCTGAGTGCAGGAAGGAAGTGGAGTTTTCATGCTCAGAGCTCCCCACCGTCTCCTCTTGGCGTCCAGGTACACCAGCCCCGGACCCAACACCCGCCAGCTCAGGCTCGGGCTCTCCAGCAAGACCGCCCCTCCCCCTCAGTGGAGGGGTCCCGACAAGTCTCCCCGCCCCCACTCCGCCAGCTTGTCAGAGACAGGAGTGGATTCCTCTGTGCTCCGGACCCAGACCCCAGAATTTGTACCAGGGAGTGCCGCTCCTCCTCGGTTCACTCCGAGGAGGGCCCCTGAAATAAATGGAAGCAGGCCGCATCAGACAAAACTGCGGAGTCTGCATCCGACCTTACGTGGCGACTCCATTCCCCTGCCAGTGCTCTGGCTTCTTACAGCGATGGGCACCACCGCCCAGAGCCAGAGCCAGTTTGTTAGAAACCGTCACACAGGAAGAGCAGGAAAAACACACTCCCAATTTTCAAGCGCCGTCCATCAGGTTTTTTAACTAAAGGTAACGTGAAGTGAGGGCTGAAACAACGTAATCTAACTGCCCGTTGAAGTGCGCAGTCGTCCTGGTCTTTGTTACACTAGCTACAGAGCTGCTTAACACGAAGCAGATTCCAGCAGATTTAGCGAAAACATAGGTATTGAATTTTAATGGCTCCCAACAGGGATACATACTCAGCCTACAGGCCAAACTTCAATCAGTGTTTCTCTGTCCTGGTGTTTTGTGGCCGAGCCAAAACGTACACAAAGCCACCCTAAGTGCTGCAGTGGCAGAGGAACCTCCCTCCCGGTGACATTTGAGAGCAGTCCAGCTCCACTCACACTGAATCCAAGACCTGGAACACGCCCAGAAAAGCAGAGGCAGGAGAAAAACCTCAAGCACCACGTGTGTGTGGTGTTTCGGAGCCGGGACAACCGGGGCAGAGGCTAGGAAAACGGCCCGTAGAACAAAGACAGGGCTGAGGTGCGACATGCCAGCTGGTCCCGGGAAGAGGAAGACTTCGGGGGGTGCGGTCACAACCTGGGGTCCACTTTTTGACTAGATCACGGTCAAGTTGTTAGCATGATACTAGATTCAGAGCGGTTCTTTCGATTAAAGTCACCTAAGGCTGTGGATTTAAAGGCCCCAGAGGCTTGATCGATCCCCAGGGAACTTCTCCAGATCTGGGAGACGGAGAGCAAGGAGGTTCCTGCTGTAAAGTAGCGGGAAGACAGTCTCTGTGACTTGAGCAACTCTTTGAGACAGCCGTGCCAATCATGGAGAGAGGACGCTGACCTTCCTAGTGGTACAAGCATCACGGGAGACGTGAGGGGTGGGGCGGGGGAACAGGGCATGAGCTGCGTTAGAAACAGATTTCAAGCTCTGCCGGGTGCACGGGTGCTAGCCTCAAAGGATGACACTGCAAGGAGGTAGATGACAGAGTGTCCAGCCCCTGCTCTGTCCTTTGGGACTGAAGGTCAGGCCACCCCCTCCTTGGTTTGCTCTCAGAGGATGAGTGTGTACGCGGAATCGAGAGAGAAACTGGGTGCTCCGCCGCGGGCTGTGAAGACGCTGCCACCCGCATTACAAAACGTGGTGCGTCGAGGCGCAGGAGACACGTCCCAAGCAGGCAGCATCCATCGCGCCGTGCCAGCCTGCCGCCCCGCGCTCAGGGCGTGGGAGTGGCGGCCAGGGCGCCGCCTGGAGGGACCGCGCGTCTCTCCTCCAGCCAGAGCCCAGTGCTGCATGTTGACCAGGTGAATATTCTGTAATATAAATGCTCGTTTGGATCCAAACGGAACGCCCTTAAAAATAAAGATGAACCACTTGAATGTGTTTTGGGAGAGGGGTCAAAGAAAAGAATAAATAAAACCTTGTTGTAAAGCACTGATTGGCCTGCTGCCCCTCACTTACTCGAGTGTGTTCCCTAAGGAGGGAGAGAGCACTGGAGCGAAGCCTGCCCGGACTCTCGTGGTGAGTGGGCCGTGGGGCCCGGGGTGCGGTGGGGGGACCCCGGCTCAGCCCAGCCAGTTAGGAGGAATCCCAGAGTTTCTCAGATCTCCGGGGACATCCCAGCACTGGAAACTTTTCTTTCAATGAAAGTGCCCTTGTTTTGAAAAAAGAAAACAAAGGCGGCTCCGGACAAACGTGTTCCTTGAAAAAGTTGAGCAGATTTTCAGGTAAGGAAAATAGTATCTCCAGGTGTGGAGTTTAAAATGGGCCAGGATCTCTCTGTGGCTCGGGGGGCTTCGTAACAAGAGGGACCACCTGCCTCCGTGCCAGAAGACAGGGAGGTCTGTGGGATGCCGGCCCAGCCGCCAAGCCCAGGAAGCAGCGGACTCCCCGAGCCTCTCAGGAAACACAGCCCGTTCTTTCCTTCCGCCCCCGTCACTCCTCAGGTAGCCGTATGGCTTCTGCAATGAAAGGAAAGAGGCCTGCGCCCGCCGGCCCCTTGGATTCTGCATTCCGAGGGACACACACGGCCTCCTCCTCCCTGGGGAGACATCATCGTCTGCTCCTAGCGTTGGGTTTCTTGTTTTAGGGTGAATAATCCTTTCACCAATTTAATAAAACCCAGCACCCCAGGATAAATCCCTTTTCTAAGGTTGGCTTCCAAGATGGCTTTTTGAGCCCTAAGATGGGATTTTCTTTGTCAGTGAGAACGTTCTTATGATCAAGACCACCCAACCAAAAGGTGGTGGGTGTCGAGTGGTCAGAGTCCTTGGAGGCTGTACCGGAAATCTCCCTGATCTTGTTCAGGTCTGATTTCTGCGTGACTTCCCAATCCCACTCTTGCCTACGGCCTCCGTCACCGTCGGCGCAGACAGAACTTGAACGGTTTTGCCGAACTTCACACTTTGTGGGACGACTAATTGGTTTGCTTTGGCACAGACTGGTTTGTAAGGAATTTTCACATTGATTAATAGGGGTTTTGGTTTGTTTCGTTTTGTTCCCTTCTAACCTAGATCTCAGGGCCAATGTGTGTCCCGGGTTCGTGGCACTGGGACACATGAAGGAAAACAGACACTACGATCGCCTCTCTGTAGTTTCTGTATTATGATTCCGAGCAGGTACCGGACACCTGGAAACAGCATGCGCCTTAGCCAGAATCTTGCCTCTGAGATACTACCAGCTTGTCTTCACTTGTATACCACATCCTTCTGCTAGTGTGCTAGGATCATTCTCAAACAACAACAACAAAAAGGTTTCAGTTCCTTAAACACGTACACACAAAGTATCGGGACCAGTCCCAGGTGAGTGTGTCTCAGAACATCTGGAAGATGACAGGCAACAGAGACAGGGGAGGCCACAAACTCGAGTCCCGGAGCTGGACCCGACTGGATTCGAGTCTGCGTCTCCACCCATGAACTGTGTGCCTCGAGCAAACCACTGGATCCAGAATTCACTATCTTCATCTTTAAAATGGGGACAGTGGCAGCAGCTGGCTGATGGGGCGGTCATACAGAGCGAACGAGTTATCATGTGGCGGGAACAGCCCCTGTCTGTCCCCCAACAGGGCCTCCAGGGGAAGCCAGGCCCCACCAGCATCGCCACCCCATCGCCAAGTACATCCCCCCACACGCAGCAGCGCACCCCTTAGACACGCCCTGCCCGGAAGAGGGGTGTTCCCCTTCTGCTAGGGAACCACGGAGGGCAATTCGATCCTCACGCAGGTGTCTAGGAAAAGGGAATAAATTAGCTTTGAAAAGCTAGGAATTACTACCATGTATCTATTTTTAAATAGGGCCTCCGCTCTTGTCTCAGAAACAAGCCCTAATGTGCTTATCCTTCACTCCTAATTTCCATATTCATTTACTAACAAAGCGGAAGAAACATTAGTGAAAGACTGTAATTGTAAGAGTGGCAGTAAAGTTAATGGCAGCCTTAAAAACACTGTACAGGTAAGTACAGCAATGCTCCAGGCAATTTGAAAATACCGAGCGACTCACAAATCAATGGCACGTGTGAGTGAATTATACATCCAACATCAATGGCCTGAGTGTTGCTCCATTAAAAGAAAAAAATAATTCTTTTCAAAGACCATTTCTAGGAGATTGATAAAGAGCCATTCATTCATAAGGTGCCAGCTCTGAACGAAACCATGCAGTGCTGCGCAGAAGCCTGCCTGGAAAAAGTTCAGGGCCCCCCAAAGGCAGAGCAGCACCCGAGACCAATGCCAGCCACGGTGAGCCCGACCAGGGAAGGGGCTCCCATGCCTTGGGCATCGCTCCCACGTCTCTGCCTCCGTTGCTGCGTGCAATGCCGTATGTGCATAGTATAACTACCTAAGTGGATATGTAAATTATTCAACAACACACAGGAGCCAGAGGACCCACGGTGGTAGAGCAGGAAGGAGCCTAGGTACCAATTCTGGCTCAGTCTGATTCATGTGTGAGGGATTTCCCAGAGGTCAAGTTCTCCTGTGAATCTGGACGGCCACAGCAGGCTCTTGAGGTTGTCCCAGCAGCCCTGGCATGACCTTCCACAGGAGAAGAGTGGGAGAACACAGCAGCATCCCAGGAGGCCCTTCTCCCCACGTGTCCGGAAGACTTCTTCGAGAATCTAAAGGACACTGTGGACCCTCCCCAGCACCTCCATGAGGCCTATTTATAGCCCTTGCAAGCATCTTGGGAGACATTAAAGGAAGACCAGGCACAAAATGGAGCCCCTCACATCAAGAAAAGTTTTAAAGGAAGAGCTGTGAGAGAGCAAACTCTTCAGGCCTGGAAAGAAGGGACAGAATCCAGGTCCAGCTCCTGGACACATTGGAAACACTTGTTTCCTCTGCTGGGAGACCAGAGGGCCTGACTTGGGTGCGAGTGCAGGGTGGATGGTTAGGAGGGGCCAGAGAGGGGAAAAGACTGTTTCATGTAAATATCCCCTGTAAATATGCTAACATAAGCGTCAGGAAGACCTGGGTCCAAATTCTAGCTATGCATCGAGGAAGTGACTTAGGCTCTAACCCTTGGTTTTCTTAACTATAGAATTAGGATAACGAGACCAACCTCACAAAGTTGTATTTAAGATGAGAGATTACACACACACACACACAGAGTATGGGGCCTACCATGTAGCAGGCATTTAATATAACCTGATTGCTATTATGAATCCATTTATTAAGTGTATTAATTAATCGCATACTACAGTGCCATGTACTACGGTTTCAATAATGAACAAGCCAGGTGAAGTGGCCTTGAGTTGTCCCCAGCCTAATGGAAGCTACAGACAAGAAACAAACCACTGTGGGACCTCTGGCCAAGGTGGCGGCAGGTGAACGCTGTGCTCATCTTCTCCCACAATCCTACAAAACCACAACCAAATTATAGGACGGCCTTCACTGAGAGCTGCTCGAAGACCAGCTGAACAGAAGTCCTACAACTAAAGATATAAACACACTATTGCCAAACTACTCCAGAAAATTGAAGAGAAGGGAAAGTCCCCAAACTCCTCTTACAAGGCCAGCATTACCCTGATACCAAAACCAAAGACACTACCAAAAAAAGAAATTATAGGTCAATATCCCTGATGAACATAAATGCAAAAATCCTCAACAAAATATTAGCAAACCAAATTCAGTAACACATTTAAAAGATTACACACCATGATCAAGTAGGATTTATTCTCAGAATGCAAATTGACTCAGTATCCACAAATCAATTAACATGATACGCTACATAAATAAAACGAAGAATAAAAGCACACCATATCGAGAGAAGCAGAAAAAGCATTTGACAAAATCGAACATCTTTTCAGGATAAAAACTCACAGTAAAGTGAGTATAGAGAGATTAATACTCAATATAAGAAAAGCTGTATGTGATCATCACACAGCTAACATACTCAGGAGCAAAAAGCTGAAAGCTGTTTCTTTAAGATCAGGAACAACACAAGAATGTCCGCTTCCACCACTTTAATTCGGCATGGCATTGGAAGGCCTAGCCACAGCAATCAGACAAGGAAAAGAAATAAAAGTCATCCCGACTGGGGGGAAAAAAACCTCATTATTTGCATAGGACATGATGCTATACAGAGAGAGCCCTAAAGATGCTGCCATAAAATCACTAGATTCATAAATTCAGTCAAGTAGCAGGAAAAAATTACTATTTAGAAATCAGTCGTATTTTTATACACAGATAAATTTCAGAAAGAAATTAAGAAAACAATTCCATTTATAGTTGCATTAAGAAGGATAAAACACCTAAGGATAAATTTAACCAAGGAGATTAAAGATGGTAGAAATAAATGGAAAGATATACTTTGCTACTTTACTCATGGATAGGAAGAATTAACATTATTAAAATGTCCATACTACCCAAAGTAATCTGCGGATTCAATGTAATTCCTATCAAAATACCAATGACATTTCCCACAGAACAGGAAGAAATAATCCTGAAATGTCTATGGAACCACAAAAGACCCTGAAGAGCCACAGCAATCTCGAGGAAGAACAACGAAGTTGAAGGTATTATGCTACGTGATCTCAAACTATACAACAGAGCTATGCTAATCAAAACACTATTACTGGCCTAAAAACAGACACAGATCAATGGAGCATAACAGAGAAACCAGAATTAAATGCACACCTATATGGTCAATTTGTGACAAAGGAGGCAAGAATATACAATGGGATAGATATAGTTTCTTCAATAAATTGTGTTGGGAAAACTGGACAGATACATACAAAAGAATGAAACGGGATTGCTTTTTTACACCACATACAAGAACAGACTCAAAATGCATTAAGGACTTAAATGTAAGACTCAAAGCCATAAAACTCCTAGAAAAAAAACCAGATAGTAAGCCCTTTAATATTGTTCTTAGTAATATTTTTTTTGGATATGTCTCCTTGGACCACGGAAACAAAAGAAAAGAAAAGAAACAAATGGGACTACATCAAATTAAAAAGGTTTTGAACAGCAAAGGAAACCATCAACAAAAGGAAAAAATAACCTACTGAATGGGAGAACGTGTTCCCCAATGATACGTCCAATACCAAGGGGTTACTATTCAAAATACTCATATATAAGGAACTCATACAACTTAACACCAAAAAAAAAAACCCAACCGATGTGATTAAAAAATAGACAGAGGACCTGAACAGACATTTATCCCAAGATACAGATGGCCAATAGCATACGAAAACAAAATGTTCAACATCACTAATCGTCAGGGAAATAAATGCAAATTGAAAACACCGCGAGATACTACCCCACGCCTGTCAGAATGGCTGTCATCAAAAAATTGACAAGTACCACGTGTTGTCAAGGACGTGGGGAAAAGGGAGCCTCGTGCACGGTTGGCACAACTGAAGATCAGCACAGCCACCACGAAAGACAGCATGGTGGCTCCTGGAAAAATTAGAAGTGGAACCACCACACGGCCCAGCAACCCCACTTCTGGGTGGGCAGTCGTCCGGGGAAATCTGCGACACTCGTCTGAAAGCATGTATGCACCCCTTTGTCCGCTGCAGCGCTACGTGCAAGGGCCGAGAGCTGGCAGCAGCCCGAGTGTCTGTGCGGACACGAGCGGATGAAGACCAACGGGTGGGTGGTGACTTTAGACAAGACTCCCTGGCGGGAAGAAAGAGCGAAACCTTGCCATTCGTGACCGCGTGGGTGGACTCCAGGAGTACGACGCTCGGGGAACTAAGTCCGACAGAGGAAGACAAGTACCATATGATGTCACTTACGTGTGGAATCTAAAAACAGAACAAAGGGACAAGCCAAACAGAAACAAACTCCTAGAGGGAACAAACTGATGGTCGCCTGACGGGAGGGCTGTTAGGGGGCGGGTCAGAAAGGTGAAGACATTAAGGAGGACGAGTTGTCAGTTATAAAAATAGTCATGGGATGTAAAGTACAGCACAGGGCATGTAATTAATAATATTGTAATAACTAGGGCATCGGGGCGGTCACTTCATAAGGTATATAAATGCCTAATCACTCTACTGCACACCCGAAACTAATACAAAACTGTACGTCAACTGTAATTGAAAAGTAAGAAATTAAAACAAGAAACAATCACTGAAAAAAGAAACAAACCTGGTACCATACTGCAACTCTTGTGAAAGTGGGGGGCTTTCAGGGTACTGGGGTAGCTCGTCTGAGTGACGCGGGGGGCCAGAAATGGCTCCCCCAGAGAACCGGCCCTCGAGCCGAGGCCTGAAGAGGGACAGCATGTGGCTGGGCCGCTGGGGTGGGGTGGGCGCGCCAGGCAGAGGTGTGGGAGAAAGGAGCTTTCTGTAGTTCAAGGGCAGAGCTTGAACTGGGCCCATGAAGGGACAAGGCTGGTGTGTGCAGGGAGAGCTACAAACCACGTTCGGAGTTGAGCCGTCACACAACCACTGCTGACCAGTGGCAAGCAGGAGACCACGGGAGGACTAGACCCAGACATCACATGGGGAAGCCAGAGTAGGTCTGCTCTCCGAAAGGACAAAGAGGAAGTCGGACGGCCAGGGTACCCCACACACTAATAACCGTGTTCTCAAAGCCGCCTGGCCACGCTAGCTTCTGGCCACCGAATTCCCACACCCAGGGCACAGAGCTGAAGATGCTGATGTGAACAGGGGTCACATCAGAGCGCTGGAGGCGTAACTGTCCCCCTCCAGGTTCCACTCACGAACATGATGCCGTTCTCCACGTAGGTTAGTCGGGAGAAGTGCCAGGAGACACCCCAGCGGGCACACCTCAGCAACCTATAAGTCACACTGTCATAACAGGCTTGAGCAGGGCAGAGCGCTCAGGCTGGAGAATGGTGTTCGTTTGTCACTCTGAGCCCCATGGCCTCCTAGCCTGACGCAGTCCAGAACGTGGAAATCCCCAGGGTTAGGGCTTCAGAGCCCAGTGGGCTGGGTCTCCATGGAGCCCCTGACCTGGGACTCCCCTAATTCCCCGGCTTCCTCCTGAGGGACAGGGAGCAGCCAGGGAGGTGGTCTGGCTCAAAGGAATGATGGAGTCTGATTTTCAAAACAACAAAAAAATACACACTTTGGCTGAGAGAGGGAGGATGAGCTACACAGAGAGAAACCACTGTAGTGGAGCAGGGGACAGGCCTGGGCTAGGAGGGTGACAGCAGGAGTGGACGGAACGGAACAGTCCATTTGGAGGAGAAGACAGGATGATTGGTCGGCGTGCCCACTGACACACGAATCATCTGTGGTTCAGGTGAGCGAGTGAGCGAGCCAAGGAGTTAAAACGCTGCATTCGTTTTATTCTGCTACTAAAAGAAAATTTATACAAACTAGTGGCTTAAAACAATACAAATCGTCCTAAGTTCTGGAGTCCAGAAGTCGAACATCAGCTTCCCTGGGCTCACGTCAGGTGTCTGAGGGGCCTGTGTGTCCCCGCCTGGCTCAGCTGCCGGGGGCCGCCTGCACTCCTCGGCGGTGGCCCTGCCCAACCGCTGCCTCCAGCCTCACCGTGCCTTCTCCTGGGAGGGACTTCTACTCTTAACCCAGGCTTGTCATCGTCAACTCACGTCTGCAAAGTCTCTCGTGCCTGGGGCGGTGACAGTCACAGGTTCTGGGGCTCAGGGTGTAGACAACTTGGGGGCCGTCCTTCAGCCCGTCCCGGGGCAGAGCTCTCATGGATGTGAGCCATGGCAGCCGCACGCAGCTGTGGGCCTGGCCTGCCCGGACGCAGGGAGCTTTCGGTCCTCCCTGCCCAGCTGTCTGCCGCTCAGAGAGCGCCGAGGGACCCTCCCTAGGATAACTCTCATGCGACCCTTAGTGGCACACACAGCTGTCACTCACATTCAGCTTCTTTAGAATGTTCCTCATAGGGTGAGACGGGGACTGAAGGGAATCGGACCAGCATCTCCTTTTCCAATAAGCAAATCCTCCTTCAGAATCGTAACCAGGGGTCAAGGTCAATTACAGAAGCTCAGTGTGTGTCCTTGAAGCATTCTTTGTGTCACCGAAGCTTAGTGCAATAGTGTCACAGGCTGCAGCCAAGAGCGGGCCCCAAGTAGGGATTTGCAATGGGGTCCAGCAGAGCTTGGAGACGATCAGCTCCACACGGCAGGGCCACACCTGCCCGCAATGCCGGCAGCTGCGGCCAATGGTGGGAGGAGCCGGAAATGGGGCTGCAGAGGAAGACAGGTGCTGGGGCTTAAACCCAGGCGTGGCAGGCATTTGGAGTCTCTTTGGGGGACCACACGTCATTTGGGGGACCACTCGGCTTTGGAAGTGCTCCCTTTTGCCACGAGGAAGGTGCCGGAGCCTGCACTGCGGACTTCTACTTCCTCCCTGAGATACGGTACGCCGGCCTGGGCAGAGGGAGAAGGAAAGACTGTGTGCCTCTGTGGGTGTCCTAAAGGGCTTCAGTCTGTGCAGCTTTAAAATAAACAGTCATTCCTTTCCTTCTCACCAGTCTCGGGCATTGAGAGACGCCTTTCCTCTGGTGGCGGGCAGAGGGAACCCAGTATGGGGAAGGGACCCCCAGAGAAAGAGGGCCCCCCGTTTGTTCTGTAACCATAGAGGTTGGCCCCTCTATATGTTGAAAGTATGACTGCGTTTACCACAAACTGATACATAAACATCTTTCAGCAGCACATCTTTTGCGTAAAGTGAAATACGCCCCACTGTCCCTCTCAGGAGAAACAGACCAGTGGCAGAGACGACGCAGGCTCACCAGTCTTGCTGAGGTCCCCACCGGGAGCACTGAAGTCCCCCCGCCGGGACTCGTATTTCCCTGTTGTACCTCTGCCCCAGGCCTACCGGCTTCCCTTTCTCTCTTGTTTTCCGAGTATTTGGAATCTGTCTTTTCTTTCTCAGCCACTTTTCTTTTGCTTTTAAGAGCAGCCCTGTTCTTTTGCTTATAACTGTGAGACATTTAGTACAAACGGGAGAGAGGGTCTTCATAAATACATTGTAAGTGTGAACAGCCTCAGTGCAGTTTTAAGTAATGGCCGCTTCTCGGAATTAATTTAAAATGAGTCATCTTGCATGGGCTTGAGTGCCTCCTGGGTGGTCGGTAACCCTTCCCAGACCTGTACTTGGGGGTGAGGGGAGCGGGTGGTCTCACCGGGGGTCCTGGGACCCCTGGCCCCCACTGAGGCAGCCGATGGTGCAGCCTTTGATGCTGAACTGGGCTGCAGCTGGGATCTGTGCTGAGAGGCGGTGGCTTGAGCCCCGGGGCACGGATGTTCTGAATGGTGGTTGCTCTGCCCGATCAAACGAGTAGTAGAGGCTTTCCGGGCCCCATGACTGGTCGCCAGCGGCTTGTCTGTCCTTGAGAGAGGGATGGAGAAGGGGGGGAAGGACAGCTAAGAAGAGGAGGGAGAAGCATTAACACATCCGAAGTGCAGCGTTACCGAGCACCTCACCCTATGCACTGAATGTGGCAGAAGGGTCTTTTGTAATTAGAAAAATCAGCGGTTAGTCACACACTAACCGAGACCTATTTTTGTCTGAATTAGGTCAGTCTTCGTTAAATGCTTCTGTAGAAGTAGGCGGAGGTCGAGCTCCCCGTGGGTGGTTGGCGCGGATGCCGAGGAGATGACTCACGGCACTCATCTCGCTGGCTGCACAGATGGCTGGGAAGGCGGGGGAGCTCCCCACGGCTTGCCCGGGACTGACTCACCGCCGGGGCGGGCAAAGGACTGCCCGCACGGCACAGGGGGCCACAGGGTTCCTCAGCGGGTCCTCGTGCCAGCGGGACGCTCGGCATCTTTGACCTGTTTCTGACAGAGTGCCGGGGGATCCTCGTGACCACTAGCCGTGTGTTTGTGGCCGGCACAGAGGAGCTCCCAGCATCTTTGGGGGTAGGTAGCTTTCCGCAGTGGAATAGGTGACCACCGCGGCGGGGTCCTCGTGGCGTGACAGACTTTCTCAGTTTGGCTGAAAGGCCTGCGTGTCCTGGAGATCCCCTCGGTCCTGGGCGAACCAGCTCTGGTGGTCCCAGGCCTCTTCATGAGGGCTGAGATCCAGGACCCAGTCTTTACTTGAAAGATACTCCAGGAGCTCCACAGTGGAAGAATTATTACGAAGCAAGTGTCCCAGATGAAAGGGTACTAGTAACTGTTACCCAACAGTGCTCAAACTGCTTCCTGAAAATGCAGATTCCTGGGTTCTCCCTCTGGAAACCCTGATTCAGTAGGCCTCGGTGGGGCTCCCTGTTTTGCAATGTTAGAAGCACCCTGGATGGTTTTAATCATAAGTGGTCCAAGGACACATGTCTGAGAAGCCGAGATTTAACCCCGGCCCCTCATTTAATTGAGAGGAAACCTGTGCTCTGGGAGGCCACGCAGTGTGCCTGGCACTGATGATCTAAAGTGAACCCTCCAGTCAACTCCCGCCTCTTACCTGGCCCAAAGGTGTTCCCTGACAGCAGTTTCGTGCGGGAGCGCAGAACAAGGACGGTGGAGGCAAACGGGTCGTGTTCAGATCTGGGTCCAGCACACGCACCTCGGGAGAGTCAACTCCACGGAGAAAGTGAGCACAGCCCTTGCTCCTGCTTCCTCAGGTTCTCGTAAGAGTTAAACGGATTAACGTACGAAAGCCTTTAGAACAGCACCTGGTTCTGCAGCAGCGCTTGCTAATCTAATTCTTGTAGATATGATTTAGTCTCATATATACTGGCCTTCCACCAGGGTAACCCCTCACGATGAAGTGAATTGTGAGATTTTGGATGTGTGCGTCTAATCCACCAGCAGTTCAGTGTGTGCTGAGAGTGTGTGGTTAGAATTAAAGTCCCTGTGAATCATTGGTTATTGGGTATTTCACTTGGAGGAAAAAAAGAGACCGTCTAGTCTTATTTAATGAACACAAAAATTAAAAAAGAAGTCCGGAGAGGCGACGTGCCCAAACTCACACAGCTGGAGCACGGCAGCTCTTGGCTCAAAACCAGGGCCTCTCACTCTCCGTCCAGTGTGCCAGTGCCCAGGACGGTACCCGGCACATAACGGGCACTACAAATATTTTATTGAGAAAACGGTTCACTTAGAATGTACTAGAATGATCTAAGAGAGTCCCCGAGCTTCTTTCGGTTTCCTTATTGCAGCATGCACTAAGTTGGTCACCTGGGGACATAAACACACGCTCTCACTCACCTAGAAGCCTGTCCCCCTCTCTCTGTCGCCCAGCTCCCTGCTCAGCCTCCAGGAAGAACACAAGCAGGAGACCTCCCCCAAGGGCACACGTCTGCGTGGAGCATCTCCCCTCGACCTCCCCGCAGCACCTGATCCTGCTGTAATAGTCATCCCCGTGAAATTATGGTTTGTCCACCCACTCCGCTGCGCTGTAAGCTACATGAGGGCAGACACTGCGCTAATGTTTTAACACTTTCTTCTCGGCACAGCAGGGCTCTAGAGCACAGCAGCAGTGTTTTCAGAAGAACGTTAGACACTGTGGACGATACTGGTGCTTACTCCCCAGCATTCATTCCCCCTTACTCTTTCGAGAGCAGCGTTTCCCCGACCCCCACACTGAGGGTGTAGAAGGTCACATGACCACCAAACCAGAGAAAGCACTTTCCAGCCAACCTTTCTGCTGGACGTGGCCAGTGCCCAAGCTGTCACCAAGGGAATGTAAGCTGAAGTGATGTGTACGATTCCCTTAAAAAGAAATGCTTGCCATCATCTTTTCCTCTCTGGGTGGAAAGGCAGTGGAGGGGAGGCGAGCCAGACCAGAACCAGTACAGACAGGACACACGGCAAGCGATGGTGAAGCAACAAGACAGAAGGAACCCAGGGTCCTGGGTGGCCTCATGGGGCAGGACGGCCTGACCCACCGCAGACTGGCTGCCTGACTTGTTCAATGAGGAATGTATAAACCCGTAACTTGTCTGAGTCCTTCTCTCCGGGGGTCTCTTCGTTACGGCTGCTTCGGCCATGCCTTAACCACAATAAAATAAATAAAAATCAAAGCACAAGGATTCTAAACACTCTCTGGGAAGGCTCTGGCCAACCAGAAACTCTCAAATTCTAGGCACGGGCAGTGCTTGGGCTATACTGCCTGCCAAGAGGGGCCACATTCAGTAAGGTTGGCCCTGGCGCCAGAGGGACTTTCACACTAGCACTGTCCACCCAGAGACAGCAGCAGACTCCACAAGTGAGGGGCGCAGTCCTGCAGGACGGCCCCACCCCTACCTCAGACACCAGTCGCAAGCCCCAGGTCGTTACCTGGGCTCCTAACCAATGGGCCTCGTACATGGGACGTTCCAAAGACCCTGTCCTTGGATTTGATTAATTTGCAAGAGCAGCTCATTAAACTCAGACAAACATTTTACTTTCTAGATTGTTACAGTTTTTTATGAAAGGATATAACTCAGGAGCACCCAGGTGGAAGCGATGCATACGTTAAGATACGGGAAAAGGTGCAGAGGACCCATGCCTCCACTCTCCCCGAATCTCTGCGTATTCACCAACCCAAACCTCTCTCCTCTCTGGTTTTTATGGAGGCTTCATCAAGGACTGATTAAATCTTGGCCATTCATGACTGAGTCAATCACCAGCCCCTCTCCCCTCCCTGGAAACCAGGGCTTGCAACCGAAAGTTATTCTTGGCCGGTTCACAGGCAAAAGTAGCCTCATTGACCTGACAAAAGACACCTTTACCATTCTCCTCACTTGGGAAATTTCAAAGGCTTCAGTAACTGTGTGTCAGAGGCAGGGACAAAGACCAAATCTCTATTTCTTACTACAAATCCCACCCTGGAACCTAGTAACTCGCTTGCTATTTCGGTATTATTTTTAGAGTAAGAGTAATGTCGGCCTTCTGCAAAGGGAGCTGGGAAGTATCAATGCTGTTAGAAAAGAGACCTCACAGTGTCCCACAGCCCCCTCCTCCAAGGGAGGACACCGAGGAGTCCCTCTCTGCGAACCGGGAGGCCGGCTCCCGCCAGACGCCCAACCTGGGGGTGCCTGGGTCTGGGACCCTCCAGCCTCCAGAGCTGCGAGAAACACATTCCTGTTGGCTATAAACTGCCCATTTATGGCAGTTTTTTAAGCAACCTAAATGGAATAAGACACATTTTGCCCAGTTTTCTAGTTGCCTTAGTCCGTATTATTTCACCACAGCTTTAAACAGAAGCCCGGTCAGAGACCTTTTAGTTAACCCATTTCTACCTATAAACTAAAGTTTGAATCCTAACTCACCTTTATAAATAGAAAGTTTATACATACTGCAAATAGAGAAGAATGAATAGAAGAAGAAAAAGAGCTGAAAGAGTGACTTTACAACATGTAAGTCCTGGCCCCTCACCTTTTAACCCAATCTGACTTTGATCATCTTTAGCATTGTTTTGAAAATATAAAAAGAAAATATTTAAATGTTTTAGCACGAGTTGCCTTTCGTTGGCTCCTAGATATATATTGCAGATTCTGAAAATAATTAGGCTGAACAAGTGAGCAAAAGGGGCTTTGCGCTTTGAGGGAGGTTTGGACACGGGCCTGTGACTCCCTAGACTAGAATTAGTTACAAGCGGGAAACTCATCGTGGCTTCCCCAGAGTCCTCTCATCTTGGAGACTCAGCCTCCCCTGGGAGCCTGAGACATCAGGACGACAAAGGCCTGTGGATGCAGCCCTGGATGTGCACCAAAGAGGATCTAACGACAAAAAGCAAAAGCAATTCTCAGCCCTGGTAAATGGGTGAACTCAATGGTAAGGCGACAGCGCGAAGGAAAGCCAGAAATAACCTCGGCCAAAACTGTCCCCAGAGAGCCCTCTTTGCTTGTCAGGCCGTGGAGCTGAATGCCGTTGGGAAGACAGGCCATCCCCGTACCTGTCCGGACCACCCCACCCCGGCCACCCCTCAGCCCGGGGCTGCGTCCCTCAGGTGTGCACGGTCGGCTCACCACTCCCAGGTACATTCCTCTACAAGTCTTCATATTCATAAGACACAAAACACATTTCCTCCTAAGTTCAACAGCCAGGGCGGGGCAGTGTCTTCCCTTGCTCTGATCAACCTCGTTGCAGGTGACTGGGGGGAAGGACCATGCTGTTTTCTGGGTGGAAGCTCAGGAGAGCACAGACAAGCGGGGCCGGTGTCTAGAGAGTCGAAAGCACAAAGGCCTGGGTGTATATAAACGCTGATTGTACATGGAAATCACTTCTCGAGATCTTTCTAGATTGTAGAAACTGTGTTAAGGGCTACAAGAGATCTACAGAGGTCGAATAAGGCAAGGACTTTTATGTCTAAGAAAAACCACATCTGGACTTGATGGAAAGGACTGTGTAACACCTGGGGCTTGGGTGTCCCCCTTGGCGAGTATGTCCTACGTGTGGAAACAAGAACCAAACGTCTTCTCTGATTAGATCGGGGGTCTACTGCAGAGGCTTGCCGGTGCTCGCCAACCCTGCTTCCCTCTTTGAGCACAGGGGGAAAAACTACATTCCCCGGTATACTTTGCTTGGGTTGGAACAATAAAAGTGGGTTCTGGCCATTGGGATGTAGACAGATGTGACTGTGCACGGCCTGTGTACTGTCTGGTCATGTGGCCTCTAAATTCCAACTTCTTTAAAAAATCAGCTTTTCCAGTCACACTATACTTCAACTTCTTGATAGTCGCATGTCTAGTGGCTACCATACTGGATGATTGGAGTCTAACGATTAGGACAAATTTCATAGATTCAAGGGTCAAGTAGGAATAATAGATGCCTCCAGTTACAACTGTTACGCCAGTGGGCGAAACAGTCCCATTTATGCCCATAGCAGAGAGTTGGGGACAAAAGAAAATAATGCTTGTGCTTCAGTAACTATTTTATCTTCCTCAATGCTAAAGACTGTTTGTGTCATTTATCTGCTCATGGTATTTGAGAAATGATACAAAAATAAGCCAACAGATTATCCTGACTTTTAAACTGATGGTCCCCTCAGAAACCACATAGCACACTCGAATTATGTTCTCTATGAAAGGAGAGTGTGTAAATCAGAAGGCAACCTCGGGGCTTGTTGAAACAAATTCCTAATCAATGAAGCCCCAGGACGTCGGCGGAAGTGCTTTTGGAAGCACTGAGTGTTCCCTCGATTGTGATGAGGGCCGATGGCTGCCTGGGAGGCCGCGAGATTCCCTGTGGGAGTCATAAAAATCCTTCCTGCTTCCAACCCAACAGGGTCAAGTTAATCAGAGCGTTTTATGAAAATACTCAGAAGGAAATGAAGTGGATGTTTTTCCCAGAGAAAACAACCTACCCTAATTTCCAACCTGTACTCTTTTCGGGTTTGATTGTTTGAGCCTTTCTCCAGAAGAATCTAACAGGTGACAAGGATCACCTATGACGTTAGCTTCCCCTCTGATGATTCTACTGTGGTCAAATGGCCTGGGTCAGTCCAGAGCCATGGGTGTTGTCTGTCTGTTTATGTATGAGCATGAGACTATATGTATCTAAATGTCATACCCCTTCCCTTTCTAAGATTTTGCTTTTCTGGAGAAACTAAGGAAACAATCCCAGTTACAATCGTATTTTAAAAATTACCTAGGAATTTAACCAAGCAGGTAAAAGACCTTTATTTACTTGGAAAATTATAAGACACTAAAGAAAGAAATTGAAGAAGATATGAATAAATGAAAGTTTCACACACACACACACACAGTGTTCATGGATAGGAAGAATTAACATCATTAAAATGTCCATACTATCGAAAGCAGTCTATAGATTCAATGCAATCTCTATCAAAATATCAATGGCATATTTCACCAAACTAGAACAAACAATGCAAAAATTTGTATGGAACCACAAAAGACCATGAAGAGCCACAGCAGTCTTAAAAAGGAAGGATGAAGTTGGGAGGTATCACGCCACCTGGTATCAAATGATACAACAATGCTATAGTAATCAAAAGAGTATGGTACTGGCATAAAAACAGACATAGAACCGTAAAACAGAATAGTAAGCCCAGAAATGAGCCCACACCTATGGTCAATTTATCTATGACAAATGAGGCAAGAATAGACAATGGAATAAATATAGTTTCTTCAATAAATGGTGTTGGGGAAATTGGACAGATACGTGCAAAAGAATGAAAACAGACCACTTTCTTACACTATATACAAGAATAAACTCAAAATGGATTAAAGACTTAAATGTAAGTAAGACCCAAAACCATAAAATTCCTAGGGAAAAAAATGGGCAGCAAACCCTTTGACATTCTTTTAGTAATTTTTTTTTAACTGTCTCCTCAGGCAAGGAAAACAAAAGAAAAAAAATAAACAAATGGGACTACATCAAACTAAAAAGCTTTTGCATAGCAAAGGTAACCATCAACAAAATGAAAAGACAACCTACTGAATGGAAGGAGGTGTTGGCCAAGGATACATCCAATAATGGGTTACTACCCAAAATATATAAGGAACCCATACACCTTAACACCAAAAACCCCCCAAACAATCTGAGTAAAAAATGGGCAGAGGACCTGAATAGATGTTTCTCCCAAAAGGATGTACAGATGGCCAACAGACAAAAGAAAAAATGCTCAAGGCTTCTAATTATCAGTCGAATCGGCAGTCAACACACAGTAAGTGCTGGCGAGGATGTGAGCAAAGGGAGCCCTCAGGCACTCTTGGTGGGAGTGCAGACTGGTGCAGCCCCTGTGAAAATAGCATGGAGGGTCCTCAGACACTTAAAACTGGAACTGCCTGGTGACCCAGCGATTCCGCTTCTGGTTATGCATCTGAAGAAACCCCAAACACTAATTGGAAAGAATGTATGCACCCCTATGTTCACTGCACCATTATTTACAAGACATGGAAGCAACTCGAGTGCCCATCAGCAGATGAGTGGGTAAAGAAGGGGTGATACATACACATCATGGAATATTACTTGGCCACTAAAAAAATAAAATGTTACCTTTTGTGACAGCATGGACAGAACTAGAGGGTATTATGCTAAGTAAAATAAGTCAGACCAAAAAATACAAATGCCGTATGATTTCACTTGCCACGTATATGTGGAATCTAAAGAACAGTGTAAATGAACAAACCAAACAGAAACGGACTTTCTGAGACACAGAACAGACTGATGGTTGCCAGGGGGAGGGGGCTGGGAGCCTGGGTGAAAAAGGTAAAGGGATGAAGAAGTACTAGTAGTTAGTGGTTACAACACAGTCACAGGTATGTGCAGCTCAGCATAGAGAATCTCATTAGTGATATTGTAATGACTGTACAGTGTCAGGCGGGTACTGAAAATAGAAGGGGAACACTTTGTAAAGTATGTATATGATTGTCTAACCACTATGTTGTGCACCTGAAACTAATAGAAAAAAATTTTTTTCAAAGGATTGTCTTTTTGCTTACCTAAGTTCTCGCATGTTCGTACGCACACAAATGTATCACACGGTAGCATGTTTAGGGGAGAGACAAGCAGCATGATTGTACCACTATCTATGTGGCCCTGGACAGCGTCTCTTAACTCCACAAGACCTGGTTTTCCCTCTGAAGTGCAACTACGAACAAAATGGTCCCCAAGACCCATTCTTATTAACTTAGATTATGTATGACTTCCATGTAAGGGAAAACCAAATAGAGAAACGTGTAAGAAACGCAGCAGGGTTCGTTTCATTGTAACATCGAGGAGATGCCACGGGGACTTAACTCCGGTTTATACCCATCAGCCTGTGGTGAAAATGGTTTGGCTGTGCGTTGTTTTGTTTAAAGTCACAGAACCTACTGACCATGGTAAGTGAGGACTTATTACACTCTACTTAAACTTTCATTGTCCAGTTTAATAACGTATTAGTATTAGGCAAGACTATTTTACTTATGTATTAATTCCCCTAACCAAACTTCGCGAGTCTCCCTAAGTATCTGAGTTCACGAGAACCCTGGGCTGTGAGGGCAAACTACCGCACCATCCCGTGCCAGGGCGGATGCTCTGATCCTGTTGGCCAGACGGTCCAGGACGACATGTGCTGCGATCAGGAATTTGACCAAACCAATGAGTAGTTTTGTTCTATCAACTGCAAAGTCATCCTGCTAATGTTGTTCTCATGTGAGGCCACGTCCATCAACTTGAAGTCGCTCTGATTTCTCAGATATCTTTCTTTCGCCAGGTACCTTTTAACTATTATAGGTAACCAGATGATCCTCAGAGAAAATGCTTGATCCTCACCCATGCCCCCCGACACCTCCCTGAGACAAGAATGCTCAGTCACCCGGCAGGACTACAATGTGGACACAGCATCACGTTGGGAACCAGAAAAGCTAAATTTGAGTCCTGGTTTCCATTTACTCTCAAGAACATGTATTGAGCAACCAGTACATCCAAAAATGCTGGGCTGGCATCTGGAAGTGCAGTGGGGAGTAAGACAAAATAGCTTATTGGTTCATTGAGGGAGATAACCACTGAGCACGCGGTTGCAGGTGTGATGAGCCCGTCCATAGGGGAGATGAAGGGTATTATGGGAACACAGTAGAGAAGACTTCTACGTGGTCTAAGGGATAAGCTGGGGTCAGAAAACTCAGGGAGTTTTCCAGAGAAAGATGAAGGAGGCTCAACCCAAACGGTGGAAGGGGCATGTACAAAGGTTGAGAGGCGAAAGAGCGCGTCATCCATATGAGGAATTAAAGGAGGTTCAGACAAGCCAGAGTACAGAGAACAGGGGAAGCAGCCCGCGATGATATGGAGATGGGGCTCGCAGGGCCGCCGTGTGGAAGACCCTGGAAGAACATGAGCCAGCCGTGGTTTGGGGAAGACCTCCTCGCCTCTCCAGGCCATGGCATTATGGGAATTTGGAGTAGGTGGATTATAAGGAATCTTCTAGATCTGAGATTGCAAGAGTCTATGACATCTAATTATTCCGTGTCCTAGAGGGCCGCCAGCTTAAATTCAATGGTTGCAGAAATGCAGCCATTTAGGGTAAACTTTCGCCTGAGGTCTCAAGCAACGTTTCACCAGTCCCTGAATTCTGCGGCTACCTCTGCGTGTTGTTGGGGAAGAAGGCGTGAGAGCGCCAGACTGCATGCTGTGCGGTTTAGTCAGAGGGGAGACTCTGAGGGCGAGCGGTCTTCTGTCCCGCTTGGGGTCCTCTGCTGACCCACCCGGTCTGGGCTGATTGTTACTCTCCACCTTATCACTTCCGTTTGCTCCTCCCAAACCATCCCTGGGGCACTGAACACACTTCTAGGATAGTCCAGATGATCCCACTGTGTAAGCTGTGTTAGGTACCTGGAAGGAAAGGTATGGGCAGTGCGATTGGTCCAGTGCCGCCCAGCCAGGTAAGTCACCTGGATTTCAGCAAGATGCCATTGCTTGACATCCTTATGTGCTGGGTGAAGCAATCGGGCCAGAGCGACGTTCTGGTGAGCAGAGTCACAGCTGGCGAGCAACGACAGCCAAGATGCATGCTTTGCAAAGTCAGGAAAATGTCTTTTTTTGTCCTGCTGCATTTAGAACACCTAGGCAGTGCTGGGCCAGAGCTCAATAAATATTTATAGAACATGCAAATTAATCAAGGTGTCTATTGGAATGGCCTGTGTTGACTCAATGTGAGGGATGTGCAGCAAGAGCTCACCAAAATCATCGCGGACGCTAAACCCATACCCCCAAACTGGCCCAGCCCTCTCCCGCTGACCCATGGTGATTTGCTTTGCACAGCTCTCGGCTTCCTTGGTTTCCATCCTTCGTTTGGCTCAGTCACTCAACATGCAATTCCCTCCGCTGCATGCCTGTCTTTGACAATCCCTTGTGGGCTCATGGTTCTACCTTACCAGGCACCTCACTTCGTACCAAATGCTAATATCTGACCTTTGCAATTCAGCCACAATGGGAGCCCTTAATGCCCTGGTGAAACAGAATAAGCCACTTGTGAATCCACGGTTGTGCATCACTAGAAAGCCTTTTGCGTCGTGGCAAAAGTGGCTTCCTTTACTTCAAGTCACTTAGCCTAATCGTTCCCTGGGAGAAATGGAGTAAGTCTAGTCCTTCTTTCCCATGAACATCCTTCGGGTACGTGGAAATCAGTGACCATGTTCTTCCTCAAGCCCCTCTGCGCTAGAACTCTTTCAGCCATCCTCCATGACATCGTTTTGAAATTGTCTACCTTGCTGATGAATTTAAATATGCAAAATAGGAATTGCATGGTGAAAGCCGCCACCACCACCAAAGGCAAAGGGGACTGACCGGTAAAGCAGGAGACAGTACGGGCAGGATGCGTCCCAGAGAAAAGCTGAGATCCCTAATGCGTACATGACGCATAAAATTAAAAAGAGAAGCCCCCAAATCTGATAACCGGGTAAGGTATTCATAGACACTTCACAAAAATATACGCTAAATGACCTGCAAACATAGGAAAAGATGCTCAATTCACTCAATTCGATTTTATGAAAACTAAGTTAATGCGAATTCAGTCACAC